>CAUYQG010204508.1:0-14272 GCA_963574415.1 Tarsius wallacei | reverse complement strand
TTTTTTTTTTTTTTTTGAGTTGGCGTCTCACTCCGTCGCCCAGACTGGAGTGCAGTGGCCACTTCCGGCCACCGCAGCCTCGACTTGCTGGGCTCCGGCGATCCTTCCACCTCAGCCTTCCAAGTAGCTGGAACTACAGGCGCATGCTACCACGCCCGGCTGATTTTTTGATTTATTGTAGAGATGAGGTTTCACCTGCCCAGGTGGGTCTCGAACCCGCGGGCTCAGGATCCACTCACCTCAGCCTCCCAAGGCGCAGTATTACAGGCTGAGCCACCGAGCCTGGCTGAGTTATTTTAATTTAATTTGGTACATACGTTACCTTTGTCATAAGGAAATTTGTTAAACTTAAAACCTGCTACAGTGTTAACCCTTTGTACTCGAAGACATTTCCCGGATCCCCTACCAGCAACTCAACTGCACTTTTTTACAAAGTAGTGGAAAACAAATCACTTCTTATTAAGTAGTATAACATTGGAGCTGGGTGCGGTGGTTCACACCTGTCATCCCAGCACTTTGGGAGGCGGAGGTGAGAGGATTGCCTGAGCCCAGGGGTTTAAGACCAGCCCAGGCAACATGGTGAGACCTCATCTCTATAATAAACTAAAACATTAGCCGGGCATGGTGGCATATGCCCGTGGTTCCAGCTACTTGGAAAGCTGAGCCAGAAGGATTGCCTGAGCCCAGCAGGTCAAGGCTACAGTAGTCATGAGTGTAACACTGCACTCCAGCCTGGGCAACGGAGTGAGACTCCAACTCAAATCAATCAATAAATAAGTAGCATAGCATTGGAAGCAGTTATTTTATTGTAAGGATATTTGGTTAATAATGGAATTTTGGACATTGAGGAACTTGTGACAAAAAAAATCAAAATTTTATTTCTTCTGTTTTTCTGATATGTGGTAGCATGTGAAACAGTCACCGACATGTTACTATGTTGTGCAATAGTAATTTGTTGGACGTCTTCCACCCAGTATTTTTCTATTCAAGCAAGACAGTGCAGTCTTGTTTTCTTTCTCCCACATTAATATGTAATTTATTGTCCAGTCTATATACCAGTGAAAGCACTTAAGACATCTTCTTTCTACATAGCACCAGCTGATATTTTTTTTACATGTATCTCAGTATCTATTCCATCTCTTTATTTGCTTTTTCCTGCAATTTGAATAGAAAACTTCAAGGAAGCATGCATTTTTGAAAAATTTACGCTTGTATAATTTTGTCCTGTTAATCACCTCCAAGAGGAGACATCAGAATGGTTTGCTGGATTTGGAGTGTCCTCTCAGAGGGGACATCTGAGTGCAGAGGGTTAGTCTACAGTGCCTTCATCTAAGGTACTTATAACATGGTCTCTGAGGAGCAGTGAGTGGCTAAGCTGTTGTTCCCTGGTACACAAAGGTGCCTGCTGTTCTGATGAAACGCTGTTTCTGCATGCTTGCGTGGGACATTTCTGACACCAGCTGTGCAGGGTTATTGCCCCCACTGGCCAGTTCTCCAGCTACAGCCGGCTTAGCATCAGATCTGACAGCTGAGGGCTCGTTTCCCCAGGACTACTCCTCCTCAGCTACACATCTGGCTTCTGTGCTTTTGACCCACAGGCTGTAAGTTGGGGACCCCTCCTCAGATTCAGTAATGTTCTAGAATGGCTCCCAGAACTGAGGGAAGCACGGTACCTACGTTGACCTGCTTTTTATAAAGGACACATATTAACACTCAGATGAAGGGGTGTGTAGGGTGAGGCCCAGAAGGGTCCCACACTCGAGCTCCTGACCTCCCTGGGCGTTGGGTGTGCTGCCCTTCCAGCACGTGGAGGTGTTTACCAACGTGGAAGCGTGTCAGGGGTTTTTATGTAGCTTAAACTCCAGGATTTAGTGAAATACTGGCAAATACATTGCAAATACACATTTTTTTTTTTTTGAGTTGGAGTCTCACTCTGTCCAGCGATCCTTCCGCCTCAGCCTTCCAAGTGGCTGAAGCTACAGACATGCGCTACCAGGCCCGGCTAATTTTTGATTATTGTAGAGATGAGGTCTCGCCAAGTTGCCCAGGCGGGTCTCGAACCCGCAGGCTTAGGCAGTCCACTCACCTCAGCCTCCCAAGACGTGGGATTACAGGCTGAGCCACCAAGCCTGGCTGCAAATACACATTTTTTTGTTAGAAATGTGTGAGAAAATAGCAGGTCCTGGTGGCTGACTGTGATGAAAAGACATTGTTGTTCTCCTGCAGTCACACTCTGCAGAGCCCGCACCAGTGGGAGGTTGGCATCCCTCGGCAGGTAGGGCTATTGGTCATGGGTATCATCAGTGAATGTGAAGACAAGTGGGAGGATCTTCGCCACAGCCTCCTCGTACCGTTTAAACAAGATCACTGTTGAGTGTCCACCAGAACCTGCTTGTTCTTGTTCACTGCTTTGGGATCGTCACTGGCTTTCCACTGCCTCTGAGTTGGGCTTAAGTTGTTCAGCATCGTTGTCAAACCCTGTGCAAGGCTGTGCCGCATGAATTTTGCCTTGTTTCCTGTCCTCAGCAAGGTGGTCACACTCTGCATGTCCTTTCCTGACTCTGTACCTTCCCAAAATGTCCTTTGCATCTACTAGACTGTATTTTCCTTCCTCAGCTTCTAGGCCAGAAGCATCCAGAAAACTCCCTTAATGATACTGGGTGCAGTGGCAACACCTATAATCCCATCAGTTTAGAAGGCAGAGGTGGGAGGATCGCTTGAGCCCAGGAGTTACAGGCCAGCCTGGGTAACATAGGGAGACTTTGTGTCTTCAAAAAAATTTAAAAATTAGCTGGGGGTGGTCACGCCTGTAGTCCCAGCTGCTAGGGAGGCTAAGACAGAAGGATCACCTGAGCCCAGGTGATAAAGGCTGTGGTGAGCCAGGATCCTGCCATTGCACTCCAGCCTGGGCAGCACAGTGAGACCCTGACTTAACAAAAGGAAAACTTCCCTTGTGCAATCCTGCTGTGTCCCTCTGGTCTCTGCAGCCCTTGCCCTCCCTTCTTGTGTTACCCCAACGCCCGAGTGCTGGCAGACGCTGGGCTTCATTTAAATGTTGTGTCTGGAGAAGCCTTTGGATCCCTTCTCAGGCTAATGTCTTTTCCCCATGTAGAACAGCTTTATTGAGACATGATGGCAAGTGCAGAGCAGTGGTTTTCAGCATCCTCCCAAAGTTGTCCAGCTGCCACCACAGATCGGGGAGTATTCATGGCCCCACCAGAAGCCCCACCCCCATTGGCAGGCACTCTTGCTTCCCTTGTGCCTAAGTCTAGGCAATCACCTGCCTAAAAATACACAAATTTGTATCCAGATTCACCTCAGGCTAATTTCTTAAAAATATATATAAAGTAAAATAGAGAAAACCAGTTACTTTGAAATGCAGTTGTATCCACAGAGCCCAACTAAGATCTCTTGATTCAAATGTAATACTGTTGGCTTTTCATAGCCACAGCTTCTGCATCCGAGTAGTCAGCCAACTGTAGATTGAAAGTAAACAATACGGCTGAGCTCGGTGGCTCAGCCTGTAATCCCGCGCTTTGGGAGGCCAAGGTGAGTGGATTGCCTGAGCCCGCAGGTTCGAGACCCACCTGGGCAACTTGGCGAGACCTCATCTCTACAATAAACATCAAAAAATTAGCCGGGCGTGGTAGCGCGCGCCTATAGATCCAGCTACTTGGAAGGCTGAGGGGGAAGGATCACGGGAGCCCAGCAGGTCGATGCTGTGGTGGCCGGGAATGGCCACTGCACTCCAGTCTGGGCGACAGAGTGAGACTCCAACTCAAAAAAAAAAGAAAGTAAATAATACAGCAATGAAAACTACAGTGTGACAACTGTTTACATGGTGTTGGGAGTTCCATGTGCTCTGGAGGGAAATTGTGGGGGGGATGTGCAAGGGTGTGCATAGGTGCCACACCCGAGGAGGGACAGTTGTACGGACTGGTAGAAAACCTGGAAAATAAAAGCACAAGAAAACAGCACCTTACTGGGTGTTGCTACCATCTGAAGATAATCGCGGTCACTGCGTATTTTGTGTCACTTTCTGGTGTTTCCTCTGTGTGTCTTTGAGTAGAGTGTCACTGATCTTTTCTATGCATGGTCTCCAGATTGCAACCTTCTGGAGGGCCGAAGCTGAGTCCACCAGAACGCAGTACAAGACTTGAGCAGGTGCTAGGCAGATCAGGTTCCCAGCAGGTTAGAGGAAGGGACAGGTGTCGCCATGCCTCCTAGAGCAGTGCTGCCTAGTGGAACCTTCTGTAGTGACATGGCATTCTCCATCTCCCTTACAGTGGTCAGGAACCACATGTGAAATGTGTCTAACAGGACTGAGGCACTGGATTTGTACCTTAATAGGCACCTGGAGCTAGTGACTACTAAGTACAGCTCCCAGGTTAGTAGTCTTGAACCTCCCAGAAGCTGCCCCAGAGGTCAACAGTGTAGAGGGAAGTACAGCCTGGGAAGCTGGAGATAACAAGAATTGCCTGAAGCCCCAGGGACTCATCCAAAGGATGCAGCCAGGGAGCAGAGCAGCTCCAGCTGTTGTTGGTGAGACACCTGCATGTGGCTGCCCCCCCCCCCCCCCGCTTGTATTCCCCCCCTCCACAAAAGAATTCTGGCATTGCTGCTTGTTTTATATTTTGATGTCTTCAGAATAAATATATGGTGTGTTTCATAATTGGAAACAATTTTAGTAGTTGCCAGGCTCAGTGGCTCAGCCTGTAATCCCGCGCTTTGGGAGGCTGAGGTGAGAGGATTGCCTGAGCCCGTGGGTTCGAGACCGACCTGGGCAACTTGGCAAGACCTCATCTCTACAATAAATAAAAAAATCAGCAGGGCATGGTAGTGCGTACCTGTAATTCTGGCTACTCGAAAGGCTGAGGCGGAAGGATCGCCGGAGCCCAGCAGATCGAGGCTGCGGTGACCGGGAGCAACTACTGCACTGCAGTCTGGGCGACAGAGTGAGACTCCAACTCAAAAAAAAAAATTTTTAGTAGTTATTGAAATCATTTTAATACTGCGTGTATTGCTGCCTTGTGCTAAGAGTCATGGTAGCTGGACATGGTGACTCATGCCTGTTATTCCAGCACTTTGGGAAGTGAAGGCAAAGAGGATTGCCTGAGCCTGTGGGTTTGAGACCAGCCTGGGCAACACGGTGAGAGCATGTCTCTACAATAAATCAGAACATCAGCCGGACATGATGGCACATGCCTATAGTTCCAGCTTCTAGGAAGGCTGAGGCAGAAGGATCACCTGAGCACAGTAGGTCGAGGATGCAGTAACCATGAGTGTGTTGCTGCACTCCAGCCTGGCCACAGAGTGAGACTCCAACTCAAAAAAAAAAAAAAGTCATGATAGTCATTGGGGTAACAAGGCAAGTTAGCACATAAGATATGTGCATGTCAGAGAGTAAAAAATTGTTAAAAATTAACAAAAGAAAAATATGAACTATGCACAAGGATTTTTGTCTTGTTCATCTGTCTCCCCAGCATCTAGGGTAATATCCAGCACATAGTGGGCCTTCAGTGGTGCTTAGTGACAAGTAAGTGACAGATGTCATCTCTGCTGTCATGGGCCTCAATGTGTGGTAGGGGCAGGCAGGCAGGTTTGCATGTGTTCATAGCATGAAGAAAGTACCCAGGTGGCTTAGAGAGAGGATAAAAATATTCTCATGATGCCAACAGACAAGGCTTTGTTGCAGCGAAAAGTGGGATTTCTGTAAGCAGAGAAAGAAGAGAGCGCTGCTTTAAAATTCACAGATTGTCTTATAAACATAATAATAGCTATATCTGTAGGGCCTAAAAGGAGAGGTGAATCAAGGATTTCAGCTGAACTGGAATCTGTCGTGATTGACAGATACGGTTTCATTGAAAGAGTGGAATTTTCTTCCAGTTAATGCTTTAACTTTGTCATCCCTTTTTTTAATTGGAAAATGTAGTTTATTTGAAAGGTAAGTTAGAAGAGAGAGGAAGTTCACCTCCCCAAGGCAGGGGAGGGGGCCAAAGCAAAGAAAACATGGTGACCATAGCTTAAAGAACACGCGGCCAGACCATAGCTTAGGAAGGCATGGCTTCCTGTCATCCTTTAGTTTGACACATTAAAAAAAAAAAGATCCTCTAACCCTGGTACCCTAGACTGAGAATGAGCGTCGTCCAGTGTGTCATCTAATTGCTGTGTTTTCTGCCCATTCCAGTGGCCCGGGACTCTTTGTTTACTGCTGCGACTTTTCCTCCACAGCCATAGAACTGGTCCAGGTAAGTGCAGCGGCTCACACTGATGGAGGGGAAGTTCCCAGAAGTCGGGTCTCTGGCGATGCTCTCCTTGTGCTGTGGTCTGAAAGGAAGGGAGTTGCAGACACAGCTCCAGCTCCTTGTATTACAAGCCGCTGACTTTTCTGCACGTCCAGGTAGCTGGGGGCAGCCTTCCATCCAGCAAGACTGTTGGTGCCGTCTTTCCTCTGCCACATGCTCACTTAGTATCTCTGTCACACTTGGGTGATTCTCAGAGTGTTTCCAACTTTTCTGTTATTGTGTCTGTTATGGCTGTCTGTGATGTTACTGCTGTACTTGTTATGAGACCCACAAATCATGCTCATATGAGACAGGCAGCCTGATATGTGTGTTCTGACTGCTCTACCCACTGTTCTTACCTCGTCTCTGTCCTTGGGCCTTGCTATTCCATGAGACAACAGTGTTGAAATTAGTCCAGTTAATAAACTAACGTTGTCCTCTGTGTTCAAGTGAAAGGAATAACCATGTCTTTCACTTTAAATCAAAATCTAGAAGTAGCAAAACTTCATGAGGGAGGATGTCAAAAGCCGAGATAGGACAGAAGCTAGGCCTCTTGTTTCAAACAGGCAGCCAAGCTGTGACTGCAATGAAGACTTCCTGAAGGACTTCGAAAGTGCTGCTCCAGTGAAGACACGCGTGCCAAGAAGACAGCAGCCTTATGCTGGTCTGGAGGAAGTCCGAGTGGCCTGGATAGAAGATCTCACTAACAGCGACATTCCCTTCAGCCAAAGCCTAATCCGGAGCCAGGCCCTGACTTGCAAGTGCAAGGTGAAGCAGCATGTTCTCCAGAAGGTCTAGCTGAGGTCACTGATGGTGGCGGCTGTGCTTCTTGGGTCACAGGAAAGGAAACAAAAAACTGAAAAGAAGGTGGCTGCACTAAACAGTGGCTGTTCTGTGTAGATGAAATGGCCTTCTCTTGGAAGAAGATGTCATCTAGGACATTGACAGCTAGAGGGAAGAGCTCTGCATTTGACCTCCAAGCCTCAAAGGACAGGCTGAATCTTCTTGGTGGGCGAATGCTGCTGGTAGCCTTATGTTGAAGCCAGAGGTCACTGACCATTCCAAAAATCCCAGGGCCCTTAGGAACTATGCTACAGCCACTCTACCTGTGCTCTGCAATTCAGCAACCAAGACTGGATGGTAGCACATCTGTTTACAATGTGGTCTATGTCATGGTTTTCTGAATACTTTAAGCCCACTGTTGAGACCTGCCCAGAAAAGAAAGATTTCCTTTCAAAATGTTACTGCTCATTGACAGTACACTTGGTGACCCAAGAGTTCTGATGGAGTTGTATGGGGGTGGACCCAAAAAAACCCAGAATTTATTTATTAAAAATTGTGTATTTATTCTCACATGCTTAAACTTCAGTCACTTTCAAAGCACTCTCTGTTGGATGCGGTATGCCTACTGAGATGCTTTTTCTGCTGCTCAAAACAGTTTTGAACTCATCCATTTTGATGCCTTTTGCCAGTTTTTGTTTTACCTCTTCCGCATCGGCAGAATGTTTCCCTTGGAGGACTTTTTTCATCCAGAGAAGAAAAAAAAGTCACTTAGGGGAGATCAGGTGAATAGGGTGGGGCATGGGAGTCATGCTGGTTTTTGGTCAAAAACTGCCAAACACACAGTGTGGTGTGGGCAGGTGCACTTGTAAATCCCCTGTCATAAAATGGGCAAACGCGTTGAAAGAATCTCCAAAAAAAATGCACCGAAGCGAAACACAGCCTCTCACAATCATGCTGGCCGGTCCGCTGATGCCGATGGGTTCCGAGAACACTCACCTAGTGAGGAAAGCCTGTACTACAAGGATCTCACCCCCAAAAGATAATTCCAGACTTTTTTTGGTATCTCTTTGTACAAGGAGATGGATGTTGTTTCTTGCCTGCTAAGCAGAGCATCCTTTCTGCAGCCCATGGATCAACTTTCAAGTGTTTTTTTGTTTTTTGTTTGGTTTTGAGTCATGGTCTCACTCTGTTGCCCAGGCTGGAGTGCAGTGGCACAATCGTGGCCACCACAACCTCAACCTCCTAGGCTCAGGTGATCCATCTACCTCAGCCTCCTGAGGAGCTGGTACTACAGGTATGTACCACCACGACTGGCTTATATATTTTTTTTATTTTTGTAGAGATGAGGTCTTACTGCGTTGCCCAGGCTGATCTCAAGCTCCTGGACTCAAGCAATCCTCCCACCTTGGCCTTCCAGAGTGCTGGGATTACAGACATTGGCCATCACACACAGCCTCGAGTTTTATTATTTAAGAAATATATTTCAGCCGGGCTCGGTGGCTCAGCCTGTAATCCCACGCCTTGGGAGGCCGAGGTGAGTGGATTGCCTGAGCCCGCGGGTTTGAGACCTGCCTGGGCAACTTGGCGAGACCTCATCTCTACAATAAATCAAAAGATTAGCTGGGCGTGGTAGCGCATGCCTGTAGTTCCAGCTACTTGGAAGACTGAGGCGGAAGGATCGCCTGAGCCCAGCAGGTCGAGGCTGTGGTGACCGGGAGCAGCCACTGCACTCCAATCTGGGCGACGGAGTAAGACTCCAAACAACTCAAAAAAAAAAAAAAAGAACTATATTTCCCTGTAGTTCCAGCTACTTGGAAGGCTGAGGTGGAAGGATCGCCGGAGCCTAGAAGTTCGAGGCTGCGGTAGCCATGAGTGTGCCACTGCACTCCAGCCTGGGTGACAGAGTAAGACTCCAACTCAGATAAATAAATACAGACACACACACATACACACACACAAATATATCATCAGGCCATCTCTGCCACATACGTTATTCCTCTGATGGATCTGGGCAGCATAATTGAATCAGTAATTGAATCTTCTGGAAAAGGTTAGCATTCCAGATGCTATGAAAAACATTCATGATCCACAGGAGATCAAATGTCAGCATTAACAGGAGTTTCGAAGAGTTGATTCCCCCATAATGGTGTAGTGGGAATCTCTACAGAGAAAGACAGGACACCGAGGCTACTTTGCCAGGAAACAGCGTTTATTCGAGCCGGCACCGGCTCAGTGGATTTGCATCCAAAGGCTAAGCCCTGAGTGCAAGGGGGATTGCCTTTTATACAATTTTAGCTTCCTTGTCCTCTGATAAGACTTACATATTAGTAACATACTGGCTAATTGGGTATTTCATAGCTCAAGGTTACAGCAGAGTTACACTTGCGCATTATAGATTGAGGCCACATTTTTTCCTAATATGTATCATCCAAGAAAGTTCTTATCTTATGGTGCTAGAAGAACTCTTTCATTATCTTGGGAAGACGTTTATCTTATTGTACTAATGGGGGAGGGGCCCTCCTCTGTCCTGGGAAGGCCTTTACCTTAGGAGACTTGGGGGAAGGGCTACCTGCCTCATTCCGCCTTTGATACTCGAATCCCTTTTTAGTGTCATAGTGCATCACTCTGGTTTAAGGGTTTTTACTTTTATAACAGTTTTACATGCATTTTTTTGTTTTGTTTTGTTTTTTAACCATGGCCTCAGTGAGGCTGGAGATAGATCTTATAACTAAGGGAGCTAGACAGGGAAGAACTAGACAAATTTTCAACATCATGAGTATAACACCTATTAGGGCTTTACATTTTTTTAAAGTTGAGAACGAATCTCCAAGCAGTTTTTTGGGGTTCCAGCCTTTTTAGGTTTGGACTGGGACATGAACAAGCTTTTTTTTCTGATCAGTGATTTTTGGGGGTTTTTTTTGAGTTGGAGTCTCACTCTGTCGGCCAGACTGGACTGCAGTGGCCGCTCCCAGCTACCACAGCCTCAACCTGCTGGGCTCCCGCAATCTTTCCGCCTCAGTCTTCCGAGTAGCCGGAATTACAGGCGCGCGCTACTACGCCTGGCTAATTTTTTTGATTTATTGTAGAGATGAGGTCTCGCCAAGTTGCCCAGGCGGGTCTCAAACCCGCGGGCTCAGGCAATCCACTCACCTCAGCCTCCCAAAGCGCTGGGATTACAGGCTGAGCCACCGAGCCCAGCTGATCAGTGATTTTTTCAATGACCTTTTTCTTATCATCTATGTGTAGGCAGCAGTTGTTTAAGTTAAACTTTTCACAAACCTCTCCTTCAGAAGCAAGCAAGTAATGTAAAGCTAAGCAGTTTTGATAAATGGCATTGTGCATCTTAGTTTGTTGTTTGGCCAATATGTTACGGGCCTTTGTAGTTTTATTAGTTATAATTTCAACAACTGCCTGTAATCGAATTATGTGGTTCAGCGTGTAAATGGGAGTCCGATAGTCCCAAGATCCCTCCTGTCCGAAAGAGATAAAAGAGTGCTAACAGTAACCTTTCACCACGGGTCCAGCTGTCCGGAGCAGCCAGTGCCAAACCTGCAGCAAAACCCAAGGCAAGAATTGCAGCAATAGACAATAGCAAGGGATGACATTGCATCACTTTAAAAACACTGTCTGTTTGATGGTTGATTCCTCAAGCTTCTGCTGTGGATAGATTAATCAGCTTCTGGAGTGACTAAAGCAGGGCTATAGTCCTATAAGTTCCTGGGGTCGTGGCTTGTTTTTTTTGGAGAGTCAGTTTCCCGGGCGTTGATGGATTAGCAGTGCACTCCCAGTCTTGGAAGCCTGGTTTTACTCTGCTGTGATGAATCCAGGGGCCCACCTCCTCTACCTTTATTGCAGTGGGGAGTGGACAAAATGACAGTAAATGGTCCTCTTCAAAGGGGCTTCAGGGACTGGATGTTTCATTTTTTTGCCCGTACATCATCCCCTGGTTTAAAGGGGTGAGCATCCATGATTAAGCTTACAGGTAGCTGCTTTTTTTTTTTAATCCAGTGATGTATAGCAGTGGGGGCTGAGCCTGGAGTCTGTATCTGTTGTCTTAGAGTATGATTACCCACCTCTTTTAAATCTCCTTTTATACCTTTAACAATTGGGGAGGGCGCCTGTAAAGAGAAAGGGGAAAACCCTGTCTGCTTAGTGGGACTAGACCTGATTCTTAGCAAAGCAGTTGGCAACAGCTGGTCCCATCACAAGTGAGTTCCTGACACAGTTTACTTAGTTGTAGTTTTAGAGTCCAGTTTATCTGTTTTACTTTTTCCGAGCTCTGGGGATGATAGGCAGTGTGTAATTTCTTTATGTTTTTTAAGCCCCTTTTCGTTGATTGTATTACCTCAGCCACAAATGCTGGTGTGTTGTCTGATCCTATAGTGATTGGGATTCCGAATTGGGGAATGATTTCTTTTAGAAGTAGTTGTGCCACTTCATGTGCCTTTTCGGTGCACGTAGGAAGGGTCTCTACCCAACCCAAGAAAGTACACACAAAAACTAACAGATATGTACAACCTTGGACCCGGGGAAGCTCAGTGAAGTCCACAATTATGTTTTCAAATGGGGCCCCTCCAATACTCTGTACTCCCAGAGAGATCTTATGCCTCTGCCACGGGTTACATTGTTCGCATACTGCACAGGTTATACTGGAGAGTCGGGGTACGCAGAAATGTCGACCTAATATTATCCGGAGAGTTGTCCAGCCCATATGAGGTTTTTTTTTTTGTTTGTTGTGTTGTTTTTTTTGACTTGGAGTCTCATTCTGTTGCCCAGACTGGAGTGCAGTGGCCGCTCCCGGCCACCGCAGCCTCGACCTGCTGGTCTCCGGTGATCCTTCACCTCAGCCTTCCAAGTAGCTGGAACTACAGGTGTGTGCTACCACGCCCGGCTAATTTTTTGATTTATTGTAGAGATGAGGTCTTGCCAAGTTGCTCAGGCGGGTCTCGAACCTGTGGGCTCAGGCAATGCACTCACCTCGGCCTCCCAAGGCGCGGGATTACAGGCTGAGCCACCGAGCCCGGCCCCGTATGAGTTTCTTGATAAAAATGCCTGACAAAGGTTGGGGCCAAAGTCTCAGGGACAGCAACTTGCCCATTTTTAAGTTTCCACCATCCACCTGGGAGATAATTCCCATCTTCAGTTTTGAACCAAGTTTGCTCATGCTGTGAATAACTAGGGTCCTATTTTGTCAGTGGACTTGGGAACAATGCAGTGGCCAGAGTCGTTGACTCCATTGTTCCTTGGGAGGCCTCCCAGTCCGCCTTCTGGTTTCCTTGAGTAACCATTGTGTCTCCCCTCTGGTATCCCCAGCAGTATATGACTGCTACCTTTTTAGGGACCATACAGCATCTAAGAGTTTAAGAGTTTTTTTACCATATTTTATGTCCTTGCCTCCTGAGTTAAGCCCTTCTCCTTATATAAAGCCCCATGTGCATGGAGAGTGACAAAGGCATATTTAGAGTCAGTGTATATAATGACATTTATTTCTGTCGCTAGCTGGAGGGCTCGGGTTAGCGCAATTAATTTCTCCTTTTGTGCTGAAGTCCTTTTTGGCAGAGACTGCCTCGATAGTGGACTGCAGGGTTACTACAGAGTATCCTGTAAACCATTTTTCCTCCTTTATGAAGCTGCTATCATCAGTGAAATATTTTACACCGGGATTCCTGAGAGGCTGGTCTGTCAAGGCAGGTTGACTGGAGAATACCTCATCCATTACCTCAGTGCAGTCATGACAGGGCTGACCTGGCTCGTTAGGCAGCAAGATTGCAGGGTTGAGTCCACACCACTTCCAAGTGAATGGGTTCTCACGTAACATTTCCTGGCATTTGATCGTTTGAGCGTTAGTTAGCCAGCGTTGGCCCTTTATATTTCGTTAATTTTAACAGCGAGTATGGCCTGTTAATTCTTGTCCCCTAGTTAATTTGTCACCCTTTGTCACTAGAAGGGTCGTGGCAGTGAGTACCCGTAGGCAAGGCGACCAGCCTTGAGCAACAGAGTCAAGTTGCTTGGAGAGGTATGTTGCTGGGCGATGCCATGACCCTAACGTTTGGGCTAAGACCCCTTCCCCCACTTCAATATGCTCATGTATATATAGGAAAAACGGCTTAAATATGTCCGGGAGTCCTAGGCTAGGTGCACTAATGAGGGCTTGTTTGGTTTTCTCAAGGCCTTCTGTTGTGCTTGTTTCCGTAACATAGGCTCTCATTCTCCCCTGTTTGTGGCTTCATAGAGAGGCTTTGCCAGCAGTGAAAAGTTAGGTATCCAAATTTTACAAAACCCTGCAGCCCCCAGAAATTCCCGAACCTGACATCTGGTAGTTGGAACTGGAATGGAGCAATCAGCTTACTTTTTTGGGGGGCCGAGCTGACGTTGCCCCTGGGATAAATGGAAGCCAAGATATTTTACCTTTTCTCAGCAGATTTGGGCCTTTTTCTTTGAAACTTTGTAGCCGGCTTTCCATAGGAGGGTAAGGAGCTGCTGTGTTCCTTCCATGCAGTCCTTCTGTGTTCACCCGGCCAGCAGCAGATTGTCCACATGTTGGAGCAGTATACAGCCGCACTGATATGCTGGGAAGGCCTGTAAGTCAGAGGCTAGCGCTGCACCAAAAATAGTTGGGGAATTTTTGAACGCCTGTTGCAGTCTCGTCCAAGTAAATTGGCCTTTATCACCATTATCAGTATTTTCTCATTGAAAAGCAAAAATCAGCTGACTTTGAGGAGCCAAGCGGATACGAAAGAAAGCATCTTTGAGGTCTAAACAGGTAAAGTAGGTGGCTTTGGTGGGGATAAGACTTAGGAGAGTGTAGGGGTTGGGGACAAGCGGGTGTAAAGTAACAGTGGCTTGATTTACTACCCGTAAGTCTTGAACCGGCCTGTAATCTTATGTCCCCTATTTCTGAGCTGGCAGTAGGGGAGTATTCCAGGATGACTGACAGGGCTGGAGGATTCCGTATTTTAAGTCTCTCCAGGTGTTCTGGATCCCAACCTGTACCTTGCGAGGGGTGAAACACTGTTTTTGCTGAATGGGCACAGCTCCCACCTTTAGTTTTTTGTTTTTTTTTTTTCTTTTTTTTTTTTTTTCTTTTATTTTATTATGTTATTGTGGGGTACAGTTAGGGGTTAGGCATACAAAAATATTTCGTTCAGGTACCCTTGTTGATAAGAGGTGTCTCCCCATCCTCAGATAGATACCCACCACCATTA
>CAUYQG010204504.1:0-15250 GCA_963574415.1 Tarsius wallacei | reverse complement strand
CTGCTGTGGCCAGGTGCGGCCCCTTCACTCAATTTTGGTTTTCACTTTTATACTCAAACTAAAAAAAAAAAAAAAAAAAAAAAAAAAATATATATATATATATATATATATATATGTTTATGGTAGTATAGTAAAGTATTAGTTTTTGATAATAAATTGCTGATAAAATATTCCACTTATTACTACTTTGACTAGATGGCTTTAAAAACAAATCTTATCCTAACTGTGGTTTCCTACTAACTTTGATTTCTAGATTTTATGGGACTTTACACTTATCCCTAACTTGTGTTATTGGATTTTTGAAAGACACCAATTTTCACGATCAATTTGAATTATTTTGAACAAGCTACGTCATTTAAGCGATCCCTAGTTTTGTCCTAAGTATTGCGTGAGTAGCTGCTTCTCAGTAGTGATTCTTACCGGAGGTTCTTCTGTAGGAAAGGAAAGAAGTGCGTAGAGGATGTCGACGTTCCTGAGAGGGTCTAGCAGAAAGGAGGCAGGTTTTCACTTCGGTGATACCAGTTCTTCCTGAAGGTGGCTGCTCCTCTGAGTCAATGGCGTCTCATGTTGGCCAGATGGTCTAATTCTCCAAAGTAGCCAGGAGCCAGGAAGAGACATGGGGAAAAAGAACACATTGTGAATATTCCTTTAATCATTTATGAGTTCATTAATTCCATGTACAAACTAATGAATGCATTTATTCAATTAATTCATGAGTAGTTAAACGCCTATAGACATTTAAGTAGCAGATTACTTATTGTTATGTTCCAGCCATTGTTTTAGACGAAAGATGTAGCATAGGGAGCAAGATAAAAACGTTACTGCCCTCAGGGAAACTATGTGCTAGTGAGGAAGATAAAGAATGAGTGAGTGTGCGATGTAGTGTCAAAATCGTGTGTGCTAATAAGATCAGTGAAGAGCAGGAGAGGGAAAGAGTGGTGGGGTGATGCTGGACAAGGGTCTCAGGACGAGGCTCTGGCGAGAGGAGCTCTGCGGTGGACACCTCTATGCAGAGCATGGACTTTGTCTATCCAGGGGAGGCACGTTTCAGGTTGAGGGGACAGTGTGAGATTTGCTGAAAGAACGGCAGGGACACTGGTGGGGCAGGAAAGTAAGTTAGGGTGCCCTCGTTTCTTTTTTTTCTTTTTTTCTCTTTTTTTTGAGTTGGAGTCTCACTCTGCCGCCCAGACTGGAGTGCAGGGGCCACTCCTGGCCACCGCCGCCTCAACCTGCTGGGCTCCGGCGGTACTTCTGCCTCAGCCTTCCGAGTAGCTGGAACTACAGGCGTGAACTACCACGCCCGGCTAATTTTTGATTAATTGTAGAGATGAGGTCTCGCCAAGTTGTCCAGGCGGGGCTCGAACCCGCGGGCTCAGGCGTCCACTCACCTCAGCCTCCCAAAGCGTGGGATTACAGGCTGAGCCACCGAGCCCGGCGCCCTTGTTTCTTTATGATGGTTTCTGTTGCTTGTGATTTTTAAAAATCTTCTCCTTTTTTAATCTCTCTTTTTGCCATTTGACAGCAAAATTGTGTATTTTGTTGTAGCCTTCTCAATTTACTTTCTTGTTGCTTAAATCCCTATTTGTCATCTTAGTTAAGCTGAGATTTGTGGTATTGGTATTTCCGTATGTTCTTTTCTTGTTGGGTTCTGGTTAATAGTGTTAAGTCCTTGGTATAATAAAGGGAACAATGGATTGGAAAAGGTTTCTAGCCTCTAGCCCTGGTTTTGTTCCAGACTGTAAAATAATGTAACATTTCTGTACCTTAGTTTATCCAGATACAAAGTAAAGGAGTTGGGTTAGATAATTGCCAAGATTCCTTTTAGCTGTAGAATTCTGTGCTTTCAGTGATTTTAAGAAAAGTTCCCCAGGTGGAACTGTATAGTTTTTTCTTCTTTTTATTTCCTTTTTAAAAATTACATTTAAATTTTAAATGTAGTAAAATGCATAAGTCTTTTAAGTGTGTAGCTTGTTGAATTTTTACATATGTATGTACTCTTATAGTTACCTTTTACGTTAAGAGAAAACATTTTCAGCATGCTGGAAGGCTTCCTCGTGACCCTTCTCGGTCAGTAGTCTCCCACCCAGAGATTAATTCCGATTCTGACTTCTGTCACTGTAGATTGCTTTTGCCTGTTCTTGAACTTTATATAAATGTATCATACAGATAAACTCTTCTGCCTTCTTTTACTCAACATTCTGTGATTCGTCTGTGTTGCAGACAGTAGTAGTTGTCTTTCGGTACCGTGTAGGATTTCATTGTGTGGCTTAAATTAATTTAATTTAATTTAATTTTTTTTTAGTTGAAGTGTCACTTTGTCGCCCAGACTGGAGTGCAGTGGCATGCTCCTGGTCACTGCAGCCTCGATCTGCTGGGCTCCAGCGATCCTTCCGCCTCAGCCTTCCAAGTAGCCGGAACTACAGGCGCGCACTACCATGCCTGGCCAATTTTTGATTTATTGTAGAGACGAGGTCTCACCAAGATGCCTGGGTGGGTCTTGTACTCATGGGCTCAGGCAATCCACTTGCCTTGGCCTCCCAAAGTGCTGGGATTACAGGCTGAGCCACCGAGCCTGCCCAGTTTTATTCTTAGAGGGCATTTGGATTGTTTACAGTTCTTGCCCATTATGAATAAAGCTGCTATAAACATTCTTGTGCATATCTTTTGATGGACATAACACTCATTTATCTTGGATATATATGTGGAAGTTAAATTGTTCAGTCATAGGGTAAACATAATCTTCAGCTTTATAAATACTGCCTGTTTTCCATAGGGTTGTACTGTATGAACATGCTTGTCCTACATCCTTACCAGCACTTGGTGATGTCTGACATTTTAATTTTAGCCTTTCTGGTGGGTATACAGAAAGTCCCCTACATATGAACCTTCAAGTTGTGAACTTTAAAAGATGTGAATTTGTATTTGCATATCCAGTCATGTAAGTTGGTTCATGTGTGAGTGCATGCGCCCTTAATAAGTGGTTGTACTTTTGTATACTTTACAGTACTATATAGTGCACAGTAGTATAGTATCTTTATTTCAAGCCCAGGATGTCAAGGTACTGTATTGTAAGATTGAAAATGTTTTCTTTTTGTGTTTTTTAAAATGTGTTATTTGTGTGAAAAGTATTACAAACCTATTACAGTACAGTACTATATAACTGATTGTGTTAGTTGTGTGCCTAGGCTAACTTTGCTGAACTTACAAATAAATTGGACTAACACATGTGCTCTTGGAATGGAACTCGTTTGTATGTAGGGGACTTACTGTATAATGGTATTGTATTGGGATTTTAATTTGCCATTTGCTGATGACTAAGTAGGGAGCATCGTTTCATATAATGACTGGTCATTTGAATTTCCTCTTTTTTTGTTAAGTTCCTGTTCAAGAGTTTGTTCCTATCTCTTAAAAATTAGGTTCTTGTGCCTTTTAAAAAATTAATTGTAAGAGTTCTCTATATTCTCTGGATATGAGTCCTTTTGTATATCTATATGTGTGTATTCTAAGCATCTTTTTCCAATCTGGAAATATCTATATACCAAGACAAATGTTATTTTTGGAAGAATGTAGTTTTGAAAACTTTAAGTTTTGGTGCATTTCTGAACACTCAGCTTGCAGTTCAAGAAAGTCAGCAACAGATTTAAATATTTCTTTTATATAAAACTTTGGTCTTAGTGTTGACTTAAAAATAATCATGAAGTGTCTTTTCTCTTAAACACACTTTCAGAATTATTTTCATACTTCTCATGAGATGTTTTAGTATTTTGTGCTAGTACTTAACTTGCTTATTTAATATTGTTAATGTACAAGTTTTTGGGTCATTACAATCCTGTGGCAAATCATTCTCTTGTTAGAGGAGCAAATGGTTCTGAACTCAGCACACAATGCCACTACCACTTGAGTCTTTCTTCAGTGGGTGTTCTGTTTGATGACTTTGCTAAGAACCTCCTTTTTGTTTGTATTTTTATGTGAACTCTGTTTATGTTGATTTTGTTTGCCGCTGGTCATTTGGAAAAGCAATCACATTTTAAAATTTTTTATTATTTTAGAGTATAACTTTTCAAGATATAGAATTGTTATATTATCTGGACTTCATAGATTCATATTGTGAACTTAACAGTTTAATTTTAGAAATGGAAACAGCAGCATTGGAAGTAGTAAATAATGACTTTTTTTTTTTGAGTTGGAGTCTCACTCTGTCACCCAGTGGAGGGCAGTGGCACGCTCCTGGCCACCGCAGCCTCGACCTGCTGGGCTTGGGTGATCCTTCTGCCTCAGCTTTCCAAGTAGCTGAAACTATGGGTATGCACCAACAGGCCCGGCTAACTTTTTTTTTTTATTGTAGAGATGAAGTCTCGCCAAGTTGCCCGGGCTGGTCTTGAACCCATGGGCTCAAGCAATCCTCTCACCTCAGCCTCCCAAAGTGCTGGGATTATAGGCATGAGCCACCATGCCTGGCCAATAATGACTTTTAAACAGGTTTAAATGTTTATTAATAGGGATAGAGCCACTATTTATAAAGCATGATTATTATTATAGTGAACATAAGAGGTGGATATTAGTGAATGCTTTAAATTATAGCCCAAATTCCTGTTGCTCTTAGAGATTAGGGAGAGAGTTACAAATAGTAAAAGGATGGCACACTCATAGTCTCCCCAGTGTCGACCTCCTAGGCTCTGGCGATCCTTCTGCCTCAGCCTTCAAGTAGCCGGAACTACAGGTGTGTACTACCACGCCCGGCTAATTTTTGATTTATCATGGAGACAGGTTTTTATCGTTGCCCAGGCTGGTCTCCAACCCGTGGCCTCAGGCAATGCACTCACCTCAGCCTCCCAAAGTACCGGGAGGCTGAGCCACCGAGTCTGGCCTTCTGTCAAATATTAATAGATGTTGCATTAAGTTAAAAACAAACAATTCCCAGTCATGTAATTGAAAAGCACTTGATTAAATGAAGTTGAAGAGTTTTTTTTTTTTGGTTTTTAAGTACCGGAATTCTCAGAACTTTTCATATATCAGTACACCTTGTAATTCTTTAAGGTAAGAAGGATGGGGAGGTGAGGCCCTGTAGTGTGCAGCATTTCCCAAACTTATGTAGCCATGGAATTATTGTTCAGAGAATACTTCAGGAGCCTGGCATGCCACAGGACACCAGCTGGGGAAAGTGATTTAGTGAAAATCATTTTATAGATTAAAAAACCAAGGCCTAAATAATTTAAGTTATTCACTCAAATAGGTAGAACTAATGAGTGCTTTAGAACACATAGTTTTAAATATATTAGAATGTGAATAACATTTTTGTTGTCATTTGTTGAAGCTTAATGTCTTGTCCAAGGTTTTAGTTTAATCAGAAGTGGTAGTACAAGATTAGTTCTTTCAGCTATATTGCTTACAAATGGAATAGAGAATCGCTATTAAAAACAAAATTAGGGCAGCAACTTGGATGGATTTGGAGTGTATCATACACAGAGATCTATCACAAAAACAAGAAGAAAGTACCGTATGTTCCCACTCACAAGCGGACCTTGAACATTTATCATAATAAGGGTTTGGCATACGTGGTAAACTACTGGGGGTGGTGGTGGGGGGGAGGGGTGAGAGAGGGATGGGATTGGCAGTTGAGGGAAACTGCCAGAGGAGGGAGGGGCACACCTCATCAGCGAGGGTATCTGCATAATGAACATTTGTATACCTGACCCCGAATTGTACCCCCCATCTTTAAAATAAAAGAAAAAAGGAAAACACAAAAAAACCAGACAGGGAATTACCTGAATCTGCCCTTTTTACTCTCCACTAATAGGATAAACAGGATCATAGTTCTCAAACAGTTTTGGCTCCCTGTTAAATACAGATTTATTACTCATTCTGCTGCTGACTTTTTAAATGGGTGCTGGCTTTGTCTTTAGGTGGCTTTTGAAGGTTTTATTTATCTGCAGTGAAATATGAAGCAATGAAATTTTATTTATTTTATGGAGCCAATTAATTTCTAAGAATTGCAGATTTAGGAGAGACTTGTTCTTCACATAAAACAGCGTTGGACTGTCTTAGAGTGGCCAATTTAAAATAGTATAAATGTGTACCAGAAATTGTACAGGGCTAGGAAGGGAGTCTAAAATGTTACTTAACATAATTTAGAATCTCAACTAAATAAAGGCTTCTAAATTCCTGAAAGAAAAATTTAGTATTTGACATTAGGTTGTGATTGATTTAGATTGATAATTGGAAAATTTTAAATAATGATTAAGAAAATCTTAGGAAAAATCTAAGAAAGATTATGACTTAAAATACATGCCCCCTGAAAAATTGTCAGGTAGTGAGTATGCTGTGATAAGTTACAGGCCAAGGAAATATGACGAAAAAAGTATATTTTGTTAATGTGAGGGAATTTTGGGTAAGTGATATGAGTAGTTATAAAAGTGGGGATGTCACTTTGACAAGTAGGGAGACGTCACTGGTGTTCCATGGTTTAGAAAAATTTTAAAAATGTGGTTTATCTTTGTAAAAGTTACCTTTTGGCAATGTTCACTGTTTCCTTTTTCTTTAAAATATAGGAATCTAATCCTGGTTTCCTATTAAAAGGAAAGACATTTCAGAAGCATAGCAGCTTACTTATCTGTTGAGTATTTTATATTATAAAGATAAGGTAATTGATTACAGTTTTGCTGGGCTCTTTTGATGGCATGAGCAGTATGTATTCCTCCATCCTCATTCCCCTCATCCCCCAACCCTGAATAATTTGGAAAAAGAAAGAATTTACTAATCGTAACTGGTAGGAGGATGAACTACAGTTTTGTGCGCTTGGAAAACTGTTTAGAAAATTTTGTCAAGCATGAAGGCCTTCTCTAGAAGGAATAAGAAGTTGTATTATGGGACAGGCTACCACTGATAAATAACATAATAGTACCTGGAGTGGTAAGAAAGAATGCTTTAAGAAAAGCAAGGTAGGCCGGGCTAGGTGGCTCAGCCTGTAATCCCACCACTTTGAGAGACCGAAGCGAGTGGATTGCCTGTCCCCTCAGGTTCAAGAACAGCCCAGGCAACTTGGCAAGACCTCGTATCTGCAATAAATGAAAAAAAAAAAGTTAGCTGGGTGTGGTAGCATGTGCCTGTAGTTCTGGCTACTTGGAAGGCTGAGGCGGAAGGATCTCCAGAGCCCAGCAGGTAGACGCTGGGGTGACCATGAGCTTGCCACTGCACACCATCTAGCCTGGCGATGGAGTGAGACTCCAACTCAAAAAAAAAAAAAAAAAACAACACAAGGTCAGTACGTAGCTATGTAGCATGAGCACTGATCTGTATGTATCCTTGTTTTCTTTTAGAGGCCTAAAGGATTTCAAAAATGGTACTGATGGCTTTTATGCCTGGATTCTAAATATAAGCCATAATCCTTATGTTTTTTTAAAATTTGAAGAATAATTGACAGAATTTTATCAAGTGGATCAAATTGATAATATTGTTAATATTGTTACATATTAACAATATATAACAGAAACTGTACCTGTTTAAGTTTGAAAAGCCAAATATTGGGCAGGTTATTCCTATTTTCAACGATATTAAATCAAGATACGGTATCTTGATTTAATATCGTTGAAAATAGGAATAACCTGCCCAATATGTTGGTATATCTTTAAAATGAATACATAGAATGATAAAGAATATGACTGTGTTCACCTCCCATTGTTATTGGTATAATGAAGTATATTCCTATCAGCAAAATCATTAAGATATTTTGTAAAACATTTAATTTTTAAATTTTCTCAATATTACGCCTAAATATCTTGAATAGGATCTTTCTCTTAAACCTATTAAATATGCCCATTATTTCTTCTATTTAATTCTATTAGAATAGCCATATTAGAAAAGTGATTTTAATGTGAGCTACCAGCCATGGCCATAGTCTTTTTTTAAAAATAGATTTTAATTTTTAGTAGTTTTAGGTTCATAGCAAAATTGAGCCATTGTTCGTTCTTATACTGATCAGACATCACGGTAGTATTTTTTAAAAGGAATCTATTCCTACTGTCAGTTGTAGTATAGACATAAAATATATTTTGTAATATCATATTTGCTTTTTTATATATTTTTTCAAAGTTTTACCATTTGTACGGAATATAATATGTATAATTTCATTGTGAAATAATTTGCTAAGTAATTAACCAAAATGAAATACGAAATAACAGTGGGTTTTACTGATGCATTCAGGAGAAGAGGGTATTTTTTGAAATCTTTCTCATGTCCTGGGAATAGAATTGTGAATGTATGACTTGTGATTTGTTGTTCTGTTTTTACTACTTTGGAATTGAAAACTTTTATTATTTGTTTTATATTTTGGCATCTTCAAACAGGACAAGAATTTTTAGTTCTATTTTGAAAAAGCTGTGACACAAATGTTGGACACATACGTGTCAAAGATATGTATAAATTATTGGAGTTTCAAGGAGACATATAGTTTTATAAGAGTATTTATATACTTCTCTTTGTTATATCAGGTAACTTCCAATCTAACTGATGCATCCATTACTACTAAATATGAACTACTTATAAATTCTAAAGTGTATGTATATAATATAGTTAACACACACAGGGAAAAGCATAGAAACCCTACAGTATCAAATTTCTGATTTTAAAATGAAAATTTACGATGCCTCATTTTTCTCTGTTAAAATTGGCTAGTTTTTCAGTGGGCACTTTTTACTCTTGGCAGGAAGAATAGGGATTGTGTTAGGTTGGGCTACTGTGAAAGACTTCAAGCCCACAAACCTTGCATTTTCAATTTCAATAAAATTATTTGTTTCATATCAGCATTATGAAAACTATATTTTGGTATATCTTGCACTTTCAGAAAGTTCTCTTAACAGTTAATATAATTGAACTGCATGTTGATATTTAAATTAATAAAACTTTCTTACAATCTGTATTTTAATATACCCTGTTTCCTAGGGACTAATGATACTGGTTAATTGAATGGCTTTGATGTGCATTAGTGATATTTTTAGAATACATTTATTTAGTTTTTGGGGGGGTTGCCTGATTTATTTTTAAACTTTTTTTTATGGAAAACGTTTAAACATTTACAAAGAATCATAAGGATCCCTTATATATTCATTTCCTGTCCTCACTAGTTTAATGTCATGTTCAGTCTTGTTTTATCTACATAATTTCTCCCCCCATTAATTACATTCCTCCCACTTTCCCAGTGATTATATAATTTCATTGATAAATATTTCATTGTGTAACTCTAAAAGAGAATGCAAGTTATTTGTATTCCCTCCAAGTATTTAGTTAGCTTTGTTTTGGAGAGGAAGTTCACAAGTGCTTGGAAACGAGCCTGCCATTGCATTTTATTGTAGTTTATTTGCATTTAGAAAGATCAGGAGTTTATATTACTTGCTTATTATTGCAGTCGATCTCAAAGGATTTGAAATGTTGATTATGTAAATGACATCTATGAAATTATGAATTACCATCATGGATACGTATGAAGTTATGCGACAGTTCTCATTTCAGAGTTCACCTACACTTGCTTTGTCATTTGTTTATGCCCCACTCCCCATAATTTGTTTCTTTATTTAAATGCTGAGAAACAGGCAGCGTATTTCACTTAGTTTCGGGTAATTCCATAAATCTCTATGTCTTAAAAAAAGAAGAGAAAGATAAGAAGGGAGAGGGAAGGAAAGAAGGAAAGCAATATGGTACTGAGAAAAGAGAACAGGGTAAGCATCATAGGCGAGATGCCAAACTGTGGAAACAGAACCTCACCATTCTCTCATTCTTGCTCACCCGGCCTCCTCTCTTGGTCTTGGCTTATCTCTTCCTTTTCTTGGTCCTGCTTTTGGTTTATATCTTCTTCTGGCATTTACTAAGCTTTTGCTGTTGCATTTAGGGTCAGGAAGATTGCTCATTCTTCTCTTTAAGGGCGTTTTTTATTATTTAAGAATTGTAAGATAAAACTTAAAACAAAATACTTTAAGACTAGTTTGTTTTGCTTTGTTTACTTTTGTACAGATTCCTAAGAATGTTTATTTAAATAAGCCAAACAGTTTGAGTACCTACGATAGACTAGGTTTAACCTTTCTGTACTGTGGATGAATGATACAATGTATGAAAACATTAATTTTTTATAGATTTTGAAGTTTACTTTAGATGATCTTACTAGAAAATTATGTAATCTTTTTTCCTTTTTCTCTGTGTTCTCATTTGCTGTTCACTTACTGGATGAAATTGATTTTCTTCAAATTTGACTCTGCAGTTCACAAGATTCCTTTGCAGTTCACCTTTGAAGGTAAGAATTTACTCATTGACCTTAGTACTAGAATTGCTCATTGAGCACTAGTATTGGTATCTTTCATTAGGCACTTATTTGATAATTTAGGAGTGATCATTTTGGTGTGACACATATATTCTTCAATAACAGTAATGGGATAAGTACAGCCTTTTTTTGATAAAAGTTCCTAGACGTTACTGCTCTTTACCTTCAAGACAGGTATGGTTATACTTAATATAATATACTTAGGCTGTACTGTGTGTTCAAGAGCCTTGTTGTATCTTCATTACTCCCATAACACATCAGCGGTATTCTCTATAAATTGCCCTTGTATTAAAAGAGAGCTGGATACATTACAGACAAAGGCTATCATCAAGGAAGTTTTCATTGGTTTGAGAGACCATTTTAGAATTCATGAATTGATAAAAGCACAGGACTTAACTTTTATTGTGCTTCTGTTACATAACACAGGCACTATTCTGACTTTTCATTCACTTTTTCGTTTAATTCTCATGATTCTCAATGTAGAACTGATAATCCAGTGCAGCTAGAGTATACCAAACAAATGCATTTTTAAAAATAACCAGAGTCATAACTACTCTGGTTAAATCTTGGGGAATGTATGTGTGGACGTTTTAGTCTCTGGTGAAAAGTAGAAGGAAAAGTACCATGATCAAAGTTTAGTGATAGTTTCTATCTTGTCTGTCTGCTCTCTTCACTTAATGGTCTGGAGTTATATTTTTACCTTGGCTAAATTGATCTTTTTTATCACTGGGCTTACGGACATGGGGGAAAAGAGAAATCAAAGTGAAAGATGACCAGTATGCTTCTCTTTTTTTGGTGGGAACAACTTTGAGGAGTTTTAATTGATATTTTTCTAGTTTGGAACTCCACAGGGGTCACCTGATGGCTTAGTTAATGGCAGCTACCCCCAAATCTCCTCCAGCAGCACTGAGCTCAGAATTCTGTTTCTTTGCCACTATGTAGTGCCTGATAACCAGAGCAAAGCCAAGTTAGGAGAGTATGGGAAGTCTTTAAATGTTTAATGTTGCCATTAAGTTTATGATATAGCTAGAGAAGGAAAATTGCAATGTGATAAATACCCAACATCTTCAATTTTGAATAAAAGAAAAATGATTCTGGTAGAGGCAATACAATATATGAGACTTGCAGTTGAAAATGAAGTAGACTTTAATCTTCACTTTCTCCACAGAAACTACTATGAATTAACCATGTCCTTTTGTTATAAGTCCTAAACAGTTAACTGCCACATTAATCTAATGAAATTGTCAGGTTATAGCAATTACATCAGTAATTTGATATGTTGTCGTTTGAATGGACCATGTGTGGAGAGTCAGTTACTTCCCTCTGTGGGGCTGACCCTTTTACATTCCTGTACGCTGAAGTCTAATAGAGTTTATTAAGCTTTATGGAAAAAGAGCTTTTATCACCTCATCAAGTCAGGCAACTTATTTCCATTATATTCCTAATTTTGTGCCGCTTTGTAGCTGCTAGATATGCACTCCCTTGCTAGGTTTACATTGGGCCTCTACCTTACAGACATTTTTATTGACATTTATAAGCCTGAATTACATTTTGTGTGGTACCACTTACAGATGTCTTCAATTAAGTGTAGGTAAATAAAAGGGATTGTATATCTGAGGCTAAAAGATTCTTGAAATTTTCTTCTGAGTTGAATTTGCCGCAGTCTAGTAGGGTATAGTCTCGTTGTCACTTTTGAAGGTAGAGCGCTAGAGGGGAGGCATTTGTAACAAAAACGAAACCATGTGTGAATGTAGGTCGTTCAGGTTTCAGATGTGTGTTTCCAGTCTTTCCTTTTAGATCAATTAAAATCTGTATTAATAGTTATGTTAATGACCTATTGAGGAGTTGGCAACTATGGTGTACAGGTACTATGCTTAGCATTTTTGTTTTATTTTAGTTCTTAGAGAATGTCTGTGAGATAGATATTCAAATTTTCTTTTGAAGAATATTGAACTCAGAGAGGTAGCTTAGATTAGCTAAGTGCTCAATATCATGTTGCCAATATTATGTGACAACAATCATAAGATAGGAAAGAGAAAATGGAATGATACTGCTGTAAGATTCTAACATTATATGAAACGATATAATATAATTTGAAAGACGATAGTGATAAGTTAGAGATGGATTTAGTAAACCCCAGAGCAGGATTTTTTTTTTTTTTGAGTTGGAGTCTCACTCTGTCGCCCCAGACTGGAGTGCAGTGGCCGGGAGCAGCCACTGCAGCCTTGACCTGCTGGGCTCCGGCGATCCTTCCGCCTCAGCCTTCCAAGTAGCCGGAACTACAGGCGCGCGCTACCACGCCTGGCTAATTTTTGGTTTATTGTAGAGGTGAGGTCTCACCAAGTTGCCCAGGTGGGTCTCGAACCCGTGGGCTCAGGCAATCCACTCACCTCAGCCTCCCAAGGTGCGTGATTACAGGCTGAGCCACCGAGCCCGGCTTAGGATTTCTTAACTTTGGAACTAAGGACCTCTTGGGCTGGATAATTCTTTGTTGTGAGGAGTTGTCGTGTACATTATAGAAAGCTTAGCAGCATTTCTGGCCTCTGCCTAGTAGATATCAGTGGGACTCTACTCCTTGGAGTATAATAAAATGTCTCCTGACTTTGCCAAATGTCCCTACCGGGCAAAATAACTCCCTGATGAAAAGCGCTGCTATAGAGCAGCCTTAAAACTGAAAAAGTACAAATGGTGTAGTTAATAAGCCAATGGTGAAGATAAAATGCACTGATGAAACATTTTCAACCTAACAAAAGATAAGAAAAAGAAGGAAAAGTGAACAAAAAACAAGTGGGACAAATGGAAAACAAACAGCAATATGATCTATTTAAATTCAGCCATATTGATTATTACCCTAAATTATAAGTGGTCTAAGTGAAAATCTGCTGCATGGTAATGTTTTATGTTTACATATGTCTAAAGTGCAAACATAAAGCAGTAGCCAATGGTCATACATACATAGCTGCTGAGCTCTTCAGGAACTGAATTTTAATTTTTTAAAATTTTAGTTAAATATAAGCAGCACATGTGACCAGTGGCTATACTATTGAACAATGCAAGTCTTAATACTCCAATTAAAAGTTGGAGATTGTCAGGCTAAATAAAATTTAAAAATAACATCTACCTTAAATATTAAAACACGGATAAGTTAGAAGTAAGAAAGGCTAGAGTAAGTCATTACCATGCAAATCCTAATCGTAAGAAAGAGTGACTATGTTCGTATCTGACAGCGTAGACTTCAGGACAGAGACTGAAGAAAGAAGGACATTTCATAATGATAAAAAGATTAACTCATTATATGATACGCAGTAATTAGAAATGTAATCCACCTAATAACAGAGCCTCAAGACACATGAAATAAAACTAATGGATCTGAAGGGAGAAATAGATCCACAGCTGGAGACTTTAGGACAACTTTGTTAGTAATTGATAGAATATTTAGATAAGAAATTAGAAGTAACATAGAAGATTGAGCGACACTACCAGGCAGTTTTGTTTAATTGATGTCTTTCAAACACTATACCCAACAATGCATATTTTTCAAGTACACAAGGAACATTCACCAAGACAGAGCATATGCTGGACCATGAATGATACAAATACCAATAAATTATAAAGGATTAATAATCTGTGATCAACATGAAATTAAAGTAGCATCAGTAACAAAAACTCTTGTGGTGCAATAAGAAGACAAACAACCTAGTTTAAAAATGGGCAAAAATTTGATTATATATTTCTCTAAAGAAGACATACAAATGGATGATAAACACATGACAAGATCCTCCATATCATTATTCATTAGGAAATGCACATTAAAACCACAATGAGATACCAAAATAAACTTGTTGGAATGGCTGTAATCAAAGACAAACAATAACGAATGTTAGCAAGATGTAGAGAAATTGGACTCCTCATATGTTGCTAGTGGGAATGTAAAATGGTGTAGTTACAGTTTGACAGTTCCTCAAATATTGAAGAAAGTTACAGTCTACTCCTAGGAATATACCCAAGCAAAATAAAAATGTGTACCCATACAAAGACTTGTATGTACATGCTCATACATGTTGAGTATCCCTTATTCAGAATGCTGAGGACCAGGAGTGTTTGATTTTTTTTTTTTGCATTTTGGAATGTTTACATTATACTTACTAGTTAAGCGTCCCTCAGCATCCAAAATCCAAAATGCTTCAATGAGTACATCTGCGCTTAAAAAGTTTTAGATATTTTCAAGCATTCTAGATTTTGCATTTTTTGATTAGGCATGCTCAACCTGTAGTAGCATTATTCATAATAACCAAAATCTGAAAACAGTTTGAATGTTCATCAACTGATGAATGGACAAACTAAGTGTGATATATCCCTCTGTACAATGGAATACTGTTCAGCAGTAAAAAGGAATTCACTACTGTTAAATGGTACAAAGTGAGTCCACCCTAAAAGCATTATGCTAGGTGAAATAAGCCAGACATAGGAAACTGCATGTTGTGTGTTTCCATTTATATGACTTGTCCAGAACAGGGGAGTTATTGTCGAGTCAGAAAGCAGGTCAGTGGTTGTGAGGGATTCGGAGTAGGAGTGGAGAACTGATTGTAAATGGACTTGAGGGAGTTTTGGAAGGTGATAGAAGCGTTTTAAAATTGGACTGTGCCGGACTCGGTGGCTCAACCTGTAATCCCAGCAACTTGGGAGGCCGAGGTGAGTGGATTGCCTGGGCCCGCAGGTTCGAGACCCGCCTGGGCAACTTGGCAAGACCTCATCTCTACAATAAATAAAAAATTAGCCAGGGGTAGTAGCGCACGCCTGTAGTTCCGGCTACTTGGAAGGCTGAGGCAGAAGGATCGCCGGAGCCCAGCAGGTCGAGGCTGCGGTGGCCGGGAGCGGCCACTGCACTCCAGTCTGGGTGACAAAGTGATACTCTAACTCAAAAAAAAAAAAAAAAAGACTACT
>CAUYQG010204503.1:0-14445 GCA_963574415.1 Tarsius wallacei | reverse complement strand
GCCTGTAGTTCCAGCTACTTGGAAGGCTGAGGTGGAAGGATCGCCGGAGCCCAGCAGGTCGAGGCTGCGGTGGCCGGGAGTGGCCACTGCACTCCAGTCTGGGCGACAGAGTGAGACTCCAACTCAAAAAAAAAAAAAAGTTTTCTTAAAGTGTCAACAACAAACTGGAAAAATTCTCTTCTTGTGTACTGTTAGCGGAAGAATACATTGGCTAGATTTATGTTAGGGCAGGGTTTCTCAGCCATGGCAATACTGACCTTTTGGGCTGTTTAATTCTTTGTTGTGGGAGGCTGTCCTGGGCATTACAGGATATTTAGCAACAGCTGAGGGTGTACCCACTAAATGCCAGCCTCTCATTGGATATCTTATGTCTATATACTCTCAAAGTGAAGATACAGTGATTATTCAACTAATGTGAATAATGTAAACAGCTAAACAGAATAATTTAGCCTTGAAAGCAATGTACATGTACTAGGATAGCTTTTTAACTCATATATATATATATATATATATATATATGTATATATACATTTATTTACTTTATTATAGAGATATGAAATACAAGTCAGGATTAGATACATAAGTAATCTATGTGCAGGTGAATTTTGGGTCTCCAATCAGTCCTCACTTTCCCTGGTTTAGGACCAGGTACCCTTATGTTGCCATAAGTGTGACAACCAAAGATGTCTCCAGACTTTGCCCAATGTCCTCTGGGGGGTGGAGAGCAAAATCACTCCTGATTGAGAATCACTGGTTTAGAGAAAAGAGCTCCTTGTCATTTCCACAAGATGCAGCAGCAGCAGTGTGGGAGAAGTTGTCCAACACATCAAACTGTAAGCAGAGGTTAACCCAGGAAAACAGAGTAGAAGGTGGGGGAGTGGAAATATACATTACATTTAATAAATGTCTATACTGTTCACAGTTTTTCTGCTACATTTATATTACTTTTGAAATGTATAAGGACCACAAATATAACTTTTAAACCAAATGTTCATTAGCAGTTTACAAGACGTCCTAAGTTATGGTGCCAGTGACATTGAAGACGTATATGGCATGCGCTTTTCTGTGAGTACTAATGAAAGCCAGATTATAGTTTAGCTTTAATCTGTTTTTTAAAAAAAATAATTTTCATTATAATATCTTAAATATGGGATCCTTTTCTTGAAAGATATTTTACTTTTGTACAGTAAGGCTTTCCCTCCACCTGTTTCTCATTGGATATCTTATGTCTATACACTCTCAAGGTGAAGATACAGTATTTATTCAATTAATGTGAATAATGTAAACAGCTAAACAGAATAATTTAGCCTTGAAAGCAATGTACAACATGTACTAGGGTAGCTTTTTAACTCATATATATATATATATTTATTTATTTACTTTATTATAGAGATATGAAATACAAGTCAGGATTAGATACATAAGTAAATCTATGTGCAGGTGAATTTTGGGTCTCCAATCAGTCCTCACTTCCCCTGGTTTACGACCAGGTACCCTTATGTTGCCTCATGCCTTCCCGTCCCTCCCCTGGCAGTGTCCTGCTACTGCTGATCTCTCCCTTGTGTTATTGTGGTTAATGTTCAGGTCCCACTTATGAGTGAGAACATGTGGTATTTGGTTTTTTGTTTCTGTGATAGACCACTAGGTATGATTGTCTCCAACTCCATCCAATTTACTGCGAAGTTCATGATTTTGTCCTTCCTTATGGCTGTATAAGTTTCCACCAAGTTTATGTACCACATTTTCTTTATCCAATCCATTTTGATGGGCAATAGGGTTGGTACCATGTTTTTGCTATTGTGAATAGTGTAGTAATAAACTAATCATCAGAGAAATGCAAATCAAAACCACATTAAGAAGCCACTTAACTCCAGTAAGGATGGCCATCATTAATAAATCAAAAAACAATAGATGCTGGTGAGGATGTGGAAAAAAGGGAATGCCTCTGTTGGTGGGAGTGCAAACTAGTCCAACCTCTATGGTAAACAGTGTAGTGATTCCTAAAAGAAATAGAAATTGACCTTCCTTATGACCCAGCAATCCCCCTTCTGGTAATATACTTAGAGGAACGTAAATCATTCTACAAAAAAGATACCTGCACACACGTGTTTACTTTTATATATACTTAAAAGGCTGAACTACATAAATAATTATTTAACTCCCAGCTATTGTTAATTACTGGCTTTAATGTTATTATGGGTGGTGGATTATTCAGACTTACTTTCATGTTTGATACCTGAATACATTTCGGTTACAGATAAATTGGGACAGAAAAGATGTGGATTTAATTCCACAAGGGTTCTCTATACCTGTGGACCAAACCAACAAGTAAGTTTTGAGACCTAGAATACCTGCTTTTATTATACTGTACATAAAATGTTTGTATTACTGTGCTTCAAAAATGTATTTCAGCTTCTCAGATGATCCTTTTAGTTCTTCTTCTTTTAGAGAGATAAAAAAGTTGTAGAGTGAGAGGAGGTAGGACTCAGGATTAAATATTTTCTTTGCAGCGCTTTTCACTTTTATTCACTTAACTTTTTTTTTTTTTAACTTTTATACATTTTTTTGTAAAGATGGGGTCTTGCTGTGTTGCCCAGGCTGGTCTTGAACTCCTGGACTCAAGAAATCCTGCCTCAGCCTCCCAAAAGGCTGGGATTACAGGCATGAGCCATCACACTCAGCTTTATTTATCTAATATTTTTGAGTACCTATTCTGTATGGACCCTACTCTAGGTGCTGGAGATACAGCAGTCAAAAAGACAAACAAAATCTGGAACTGAAATTCCAGTGAGCAGAAAGACAATACACAAATCAGTTATTATGTAGTATAATGTCAGATAGGGATGAGTACTCTGAAGAAAATTAAACCCAATTAAGAGTCTACGCAGGGGCAACCCCTCCAGGTCCCTTCCCATTGTGGGAGCTCTTCTGTCCTCTCAATAAATCCTGCTTAAAAAAAAAAAAAAGAGAGAGACTATGGAGACCCAGATGTTATGCTGGAGCCAGCCAGTACTAGCTTGTGAGACCTGGTTGTTAAATTTCAAAAATGTTGAAAAGAGTTTATTTTACAAGTGTTAGTAGCTGAAAATCAGCCATGGTGGGAATATTTACACCACAGAAATCGGCCAGTGTTGCAAATGTGGGTCCCCTTCCAATCCCTCCTTTCCAGAGAGCTGGATGTTAGACATTTCCCAACACACCACTGATTTCAGGGGAAGGCAGAGGGGAGTTGATTTAGATGGACTAGTCCACAAAGGCTGCCCAAAGGGTGAGGCAAGTTTGCCTCTGGTGGAGACGCTTCCAGAAGGAACTCTGCCATCAGGAAACTCGTCATGTAGTGGAAACTGCCTCCTGTAGTGCAAGATAAAACTTGCAGAAATTATTTCCACAAAGTGACATGTGCTGTAAGAAGGGGAAAGGAGAGGAACTGAAGAGCAACCCTGAGAAAGTCTTCTTTCTGTTGAAATCTGATGGATGGTAGAAGTTGTCAGGTAGAGAGGAAGTGTCGCCCTCTGTGGCCTGGCTACAAAACAGAGACGGCAAGGCAGGTGAACCAAAGGTCAGTATGGCCAGAGAGGAACATGGAAGTGGGAGCCAGGTACACACCTCTAGTCCCAGCTACTCAGGAGGCAGAGGCGGGAGGACTGCCTGAGGCCAGGGGCTCAAATCCAACCTGGACAACATAGGGAAAAAAAGAGAAAATGGAAGCGGGAGGAGGCGACTTGCTGAGTCTGGCAAGGGTCAGATTGTGGGGTGGGTGGAAGGTTAATTGCTGAGGAAGCTTGGAATTTATCCAAAGGGTAAACTTTTAAAAGCCTTTAAGCTGGAGAATGTCATATTCAGAAAAAAACCAAAAAATCCTCTGGAATGCAGTGAGAAAGATGAGAGGCACGTTGTCTTAGTCCTTCTGTCTGTATTCTCTACGTGTCCTTCTTCTCACTGACCAGGTTTTGGTCAGAACACAACATCCCTGTGCTACACAGAAGTCGTTTACTTTTCCTTCTCAGTAGACATGGCAAAAAGGACAAGTTATTGAATATTCTAGTCATTGGTAAAGTATGTCATTGGCCTTTTTTTTTTTTTGCCTCCCTCAAGGAAAGACTTTGTTTCAAAGTATGTTGATTACATTTTCAACATCTCTGTAAAAACAGTATATGAGGAATTTCAGAAAGGATTTTATACAGTCTGTGACAAGAAGATACTTAGACATTTCAAGCCTGAAGAGCTAATGACAGCAATAATTGGAAATACTGATTATGACTGGGAACAATTTGAACAAGTAGGTGATATCTAAAATGCGCCGATTGTCCAAACAATTTCTATATATTCCCTCCCCAAAATCATTTCTCCTCCTTTTCTCTCAAGAATTCAAAGTATGATCAAGGATACTACAAAACACATCCTACTATACTGATGTTCTGGAAGGCTTTCCACAAACTATCTCTGGATGAAAAGAAAAAATTCCTCCGTAAGTATTGCAGTAATAGACAAATCTATAATAGTGTATATATATATATATTTTTGTAGAGACGAAGTCTTGCTATTTTGTCAGGCTGGTCTTGAGCTCCTGGACTCGAGCAATCCTTCCGCCTCAACCTTTCAAAGTGCTGGGAGTACAGTCAGGAACCACTGCACCCAGCCTATCATTGTATATCTTTTGAAAAGATAATTGTCTTATTTGTGATAAAGCCCTCTTACTAACAGGTCACGCACATGAATGTCTGAGCAAGAATTAGAACCCAGGCTCTCTACCTTTTAGAGCAGCATTACTTTCTCTTACACACACCTGTTTTCTATCTTTAAAAAAATTAGAGATACTGCTATTTGACTACGTTTTCTACACTGACTAATTCCACCTCCAGTTTTTAGGTTGTGTCCTCTTCCTCACTCCATCTGGCTCTAAAGCGTTTCACCTCACATTCTTATCTTCATTTATTGATCCTATGATATGAGAACTCTGTAAACTTTCTGCTGTATAATAACGTACCATGCCATACTAGCAGTGACAGCTGATGGGGATAATGCCAGCAGCAGCCTTGACTCTGTGCTTCCTCTGTGCCAGGCACTGTGCTGACCTCTTAGGAGTATTATCTCCCTTTATGCCAACAGCAACCCTGTGGGGTAGGTACTATTCTTTTTTCCCATTTCAGACATGAGTAAAAAGAGGGAAGACCAGGTGCAGTAAGATGGCTTCATCACAAATAAGATAATTATTTTTTCAAAAGATATACAATGATAGGCCGGGTATAGTGGCTCACACCTATACTCCCAGCACTTTGGGAGACCTCTGTGAAGTCTCTGACCACCCAGCCTAGTGTCTGTCTCCCTACCTTGAGTCCATTAGGCTCCTAACCTCATACTTCCTAGATGAAAACTTCCTTTTATCTTTCTACTATTTTTTTTCATTGTTTAGTAGAAGTCTTGCTCTGTCACCCAGGCTAGAGTCACAGCTCACCACAGCGTTAGCCTCCTGGGCTTAGGCAATCCTCCCTCCTCAGCCTCCTGAGTAGCTGGGACTACAGTTGCATGCCACCATGCCCAGCTAATTTTTTAAGTTTTTGTAGAGACGGAGTCTCACTATGTTGCCCAGGCTGGTCTCGAATTCCTGGGCTAAGGTAATCCTCTCACCTTGGCCTCCCAAAGTGCTGGGATTATAGGCATGAACTACCGTGCCCAGCCCTCTTTCTAGTCTCTTCATGTATATAATTTCCCCCCAGCTTTGAGGACAATTTTGAAGACAGAGACCACATGTCATGATTTTTCTCTGTTCTTCATGGCCCTGTGCAGTTCTCTCTATACAAAGGGCACTCAATACATATTTAAGGAATAAAGTAATTAATTTCTTCCTTTTCACTTTAAGTTTTGCTCTTTCTATGAAATATCTTAACCAAGTTTTATTCCTTTCTAGTTTTTCTTACAGGACGTGATAGGCTGCATGTAAGAGGCATACAGGAAATGGGAATTGTATTTCGCTGTCCCGAAACTCTCAGTGAAGGAGACTGCCCAAGATCAATAACTTGTCATAATATTCTAGACCTCCCTCAATATTCTACAATGGACAGAATGGAGAAAGCACTTCAAATAGCCATCAACAACTACAGAGGGTTTGTTTCGCCCATGCTCAGGCTGCAGTGATCACCTCCGAGTGTCTCAGCAAGGGCACACTCACCCTTGGATCCTTCTGCTCTTCCTGACATCTAATTAACACAAGTAGATGATGGATTTCTGTTAGAATTAGCAGTCAGGGGGTTGAGGGGAATGGGGAGATGATGATCAAAGACTGCAGAATCTCAGGCAGGAAGAATATGGGGTTTTTTCTTTTTTTGAGTTCTATTGCACAGCATGGTGAATATTGTTAATACTAGAGTATTGTACATTTCAGAATAGCTGAGTCAATTTCAAATGTTGTCACCATGAAAGATGCTGAGTATTTCAGGTGATGGAATTGTTAATAGCTTGATTTAATAATTTCACATTGGATTCATAAAGGATAACATCACTTTGTACTCCATAGATTTATACAATGATCAATTGTCAGTTCCCAATACAACAAAGATGATTCATTGAAATATGTTTGGATAAATGATAAAATGATGAATCAAGAATGATATTTTTGGCTGGGCCCAGCACTTTGGGAGGTCGAGGTGAGAGAATTGCCTGAGCCCACGAGTTGGAGACCAGCTTGGGCAACTTGCGAGACCTCATCTCTACAATAAATCAAAAAATTACCCAGGCATGGTGGTGCCTGCCTGTAGTTCCAGCTACTTGGAAGGCTGAAGCAGAAGGATCACCTGAACCCAGCAGGTGGAGGCTGTGATGGCCATGAGCATGCCACTGCCTTCCAGCCTGGGTGACAGAGTGAGACTCCTACTCGAAAATAAAAATAAAAATAGCTTAATGGAGCAAATAAATAGGAAGATAATGGAGATGTAGATGGGAGAAGGAACAAGATACTTAACAGAGACAGAAATCTAAAGCATAGATAAGAATGCTGGCCGGGTGTGGTGGCTTATGCCTATGATCCCAGCACTTTGGGAGAGGACTGCCTGAGCCCATGGGTTCAAGACCAGCCTGGGCAACTCAGTGAGTCCTTGTATGTACGATAAATCAAGAAAAATTATCTAGGTGTGATGGCATTTGCCTGTGCTTCCAGCTACTTGGAAGGCTGAGACAGAAGGATCACGTGAGCCCAGCAGGTCAAGGCTGTGGTGGCCGTAAGTGTGCCACTGCACTCCAGGCTGGGCAATAAAGTGAGACTTCGACTCAAAAATAATAATAAATTGGCCGGGGGGTGACTCAGCCTGTAATGCCAGCACTTTGGGAAGCTGAAGAAAGTGGATTGTCTGAGCCCAGGGGTTCAAAAGCCACCCCGGCAACTTGGTGAGACTTTGTCTCTACAATAAATCAAAAATTAGTTTGACACAGTAGTGTGCGACTGTAGCTCTGACTACTAGGAAGGCTGAGGCTGAAGGATCACCAGAGTCCAGCAGGTTGAGGCTGCGGTGGCCAGGAGCGTGCCACTGCACTCCAGTCTGGGCGACAGAGTGAGACTCCAACCCAATAAATAAATAAACAAATAAATAAATAAAATAAGAATGATATTTTTAATGAAAAAATTTTGTAAAACAACATTTCCTGTATCCCTATTAGAATGCTTTTACTGAATTATTTCCTGAACAACAATAATTATTTAAAAATAACTGAATAATAAAATCTGACAGATTTTTAAAAAAATGTATTGTTCCGCAATGGACACTGTCTGCAAATATGAAAGACAGACTGAAATTTGAAACAACAAACAAAGCAAATAAATTTCAACATGTTTTTTGAGGCATATGAATGTGTATTTTATATTCAGAGATGTAACTGGAGTTTTGATTTTAGAAAACTCTTGAATGATTTATTTGAAAAATCTGGATGTGAAGAGATTCAGTAATGTATTGAATGATTACTTACACTCAGTACAGTGTTCCAAGAATCATCTGGAATGCAGATATCATTATTTTTTGTTAAAAGCAGCCCAAGTAGGAGCCCAGTTCAATTGTAGCTGGGGAAATGGAAAGAGGATGAACTATGTCTCATGATCATGGCTCCCAAGTGAACTTATAGAGAGATGGAACTATGGTGGGAAATGGCTGGTGAATTTTGTGGACTGGTTCTAGCTAATACTAAATTTTAAGTTGTATTATGTGGCTATGATTCCAAACACTTCCATAGTTTGCTATGTGAGTTTTGATGTGATAAGAATTTGGAACTTGAACTCCCCCCTCATTAAGCACTGAAAAAATAAAATAAAAATAGTCTATGGCAATAAACAGTGTGATTTGTGAAATCATACTTTGATTATCTCTTTATCTTAACCATACAAAACCAATGACAAGTTGCTATCTGAATGCCTATTGTTATCCTAAACCATTTAGAAGTCTTGCATTAGTAGAACTTTGGTAATTGAATGACTATGGGACAAGTCCATGCTGGGTGCTGACACAGAAAGAGGGATTCTTTCGAGGACAGACAGAACATGATAGACAATTTCCCAAGGATGGTAGAATGTGAGGTGGCCATAGAAATACAAGCCCCCAGGGAATCCTCAGAGTTATTTTGGACCTCATTTTGTTTCCACAATAAATGGAATGAAGGACCAGGTTTATTCCACTTAAATTTTAAAGGCAAAGGGAATCTCTAAATATTGGGGGTCTCCAGGCACCTGACTTTTGGGTTGTGTCCTTCAGGCCTTTCATCACCATTAGTTTTCTAATGCACACGGGGGATTTGTACTTAACAGCTGAGAAAGAAATAGTGCTAATTCTTGACACATTCTTTCAGAAAACAGGAAGAGAGAAACAGAAAACAGAAAACAGAAACAGAAAACACTTCCTAGTTAGTTCTGTGACACAAGCATTACCCTATTACCAAAACCAGATAGAGGCATTACAGGAAAATAAAACTATAACTATCTTTCATGAACACAGACACAGAAATCCTTTACAAAATTGGAACATATCAAACAAGACATGAAAAGGATAACATCTCATGACCAAGTGAGATTTAGCTCAGAAATGCATCAAGAATCAATTAAATATTACCATACAATAAAAAAAGAAAAACTATAGTTACCTCAGTATAAGCAGAAAGAAAATTTGACAAAATTCAAGTCACAGGCATGGGAAGTACTCTTACTAAACTAGGGCTAGAAGGGAACTTCTTTGATTTGATAAGCCTGTATGTAGCATGATGAAAAACTGAATGCTTTCCTACTAAAATTGGGAACAAGGAAAGGATGTCTCTTATCACTTCTATTCAATACTATACTAGAGGCCAAGTTTGGTGGCTCATGCCTGTAATCCTAGCATTTTGGAAGGCTGTGGCAGTAGGATTGCCTGAGCCCAGGAGTTTGAGACCATCCTGGGCAACATAGCAAGACCTCATCTCTACAAAAAACAAAAATTAGTCAGGTATGGTGACGTGCGCTTGTAGTCCTAGCTACTCAGGAGGCTGAGATGGAAAGATTGCCTGAGGCCAGGAGATCAAGGCTGCAGTAGCCATGATCCATGATCATGCCACTGCACTCCAGCCTGAACAACAGAATGAGACTCTGACTTAAAAAAACAACACCACCATACTAGAAGTACTAGTCCATACAACAGGGAAAAGGAAAAAAAAAGGCATACAGATTGGAAAGGAAGGTGTAAAAAGTGTCTTATTTGTAGACTATACTCTCATCTATGTAGATTCTTAAGGATCTACAAAAAACTACCAGCACTACTAAGAAAATATAGAAAGGTCTCAGGATTCAAGGTTAATATGTAAAAAATTGATTGTATTTCTATATAATCACAATAACCATAAATTGAAATTTGGAAAAGCATCATTTGTAATATCAAAAAAAGAAATGCTTAGGGACAAATTTAACAAAATATGTTTGGCTAGACACTGAAAAACGGTAAGATTGCTGAAAAAAATTAAAGAAGTTTTAAATTAATGGAGAGATTATGTTCATGAACAGAACAAGCATGTCAGTTCTTCCCAAATGGATCTAATTTAATTCAATCTCAGTAAAAGTCCTGTAGCATATTTTGTAGAAATTGACAAGCTGTAGTGGGTCTTAACATGTGACATTAAAAAAACGAGTTGGCAAATTGATCTTAAAATATACATGAAAATGCAAAGGACTAAGGATAACCAAAACAACACTGAAAAAGGACAATATTGAAGCTTCTGTATGAACTGATTTTGAGACTTACTTTTAATCTACAGTAAATAAGACGGTGTGGTATTCCAGAATAAATAAACATATATCAATGGAATACAATAAAAATCCAGAAATAAGTCCAATCAAATATCTATAAAACAATAGGCTCACAGCCCAACACCCATATTAGTCAATAATATGGCGCTGGTTTTTGAGAAAAGAAAGGAGACGGGAGGTGCAACTCAAATCTGTCTCCCCAATGTGGGGCCCAGGCAAGTTTATTTATTTAGAGAGAGTCTCACTATGCTGACAAGGCTGATCTTGATCTCCTGGCCTCAAGTGATCCTTCTTCCTTGGTCTCCCAAAGTACTGGTGAGATAGAATACGAGGTCTGACAAGTTCAGGAATTCATCCTAGAAAAAGTGCTGCATACCTCATTGCTGAATATCACTACAGTCATCTTCAAGGTACTCCCCTTGGGAAGCTATGCACTGATGTCAGTGTCTAGTCTACTCATCAAAGCACTTTTGGAACTCTTTCTGGAATGGCCATGAGAGCTGTCATCGTACTACGCTTAATGTCCTGAATGTCATAAAAATATCTTCCCTTCAACATTTCCTTTATCTTCATAAAGAAAAAAGTCATTGGGGGCCAGATCAGGTGAGTAAGGAGGGTGTTACAATACAGTTATTTGTTTACTGTCCAAAAAATTCCTCACAGACAGTGCTGTGTGAGTTAGTGCACTGTTGTGATGCAAGAACTCCTTTGGGACCATTTTGCATACACCTTTTTCATGCCAAGATTTTCAGTTCAGGTTTTCCTAACTGTTTCTCTATCAATGTTTGTTTAGTCTGTTATGCTTCTTATAGTCAGCTGGTGATTTTGATGCACAATTTGATGAATTTTTGCAATGTTTTTGTCAGTTCTGCTCATTACTGGCCATCCTGACCTCTCTTCATCAATGATGCTTTTTCTCCCCTCAGAAAAACATTTAAGCCATTTGTATACTGCCATTTTCTTCATAGCATTATCCTCGTAAACTTGGACTAATATGTCCCTGATTTCGCTTCCACCCTCCTGCCTCAGGAGACCCTCACAAACCCACCATGAGTCACCACACCCAACCTGGGAGAAATTTTAATGGGTCAGAGGGCAAGGGAAGTATTAGAAACTTTGGCAGGGTCTGATTGGAGGGATTCAGATTTGACCATTTCCCATAAGGTTTGTTGATGCACACTTCAGTCTAGGATATTCCTTGCCAAAGGACATGTCCTTTCTGAAAGGGTTTGGAAAGTGTTCCAGCATTCAGGTTCTGGTCCTGTCCTGGTCTTCTTGGTTCCATGGGTAGAAAATGTTGGTTCTGGGTGTTATTAGAGGTCAAAGCTTTTCTATTGCACATGCTTGGACTATATTGTCACCTGGTGCAGCGCCTATGTGACATAGCTGAGTTTCTACCCTAACCAGGCTGGAGTGCAGTAGCATGATCATAGCTTCCACAGTCTCAATCTGCTGGGTTCAGGTGATCCTTCAGCCTCAGCCTCCTGAGCAGCTGGGACTATAGGTGTGCATCAGCAGACCAGCTAAATTTTTGATTTGTTGTAGACATGTGGTCTCACTATGTTGCCCAGGCTGGTCTTGAGCACCTGGACTCAGGCAATCCTTTTGCCTCAGCTTCCCAATGTGTTGAGATGACAGGTGTGTGAGGTACAGCGCCCTGCTTATCTTTAAGAAACAGAAAGGCTTGTAGACAGAAGGCCAGTTAAACCTGTGAGATCCAAGATGGCAGCTAATCTGAAGAACATTTAACCTTGTTATAATATGCTTTCTATACTAAATGACATACCCCTCAGTGGCCAGACAGTTAAGACCAAAAAAACAGAAAGAGGCGTGATCCGAATTCTGGGAACTCTCTGTCTGTCCCTGAAAAGACATGAATACTTCTCCCTTGCTTTTAATGTCCAGCCCCTTCATTAAAGAAACCTTATATTTTAACCACCTCACCTCTCACCCAGTGAGAAGGTGATTTGCGAACCATGTTCTCACTTCTCCGTTTTGTGGCCATAGAATCAGAGCCTGCCCTCTTTAATCCCCACTTTTGGTTGTGTATGTTGGTTTCACACCAGACAGGAAAAAAACCCCATTTGGGGGCAAGGATGACTTTGTTGGTAACAATATGACCCACAGTTTTGGCTCTGTTACAACTTTTTTGTTTGTTTTCACACACAACATTGACTTTTTAAAAAAATTTTCTTTCTTTTTTTTTTTTATACCTACAAGGTAATTTGATGTTTTGTTATCAACAGAGTAGGTCCAGTTTGGCCTACTTCTGAGGTTACATTATATGAGTTTTGAAAAAGATGTCAAGGCAATTCAGTGGGGACAGGCAAACAGAAACAACTGGAAATCCATAAGGAAAGAAATGAGCCTCTTATCTTACCTCACACAGTAAATAATAATTCACTTGGAATATAACAAAGACCTAAAATTATGCAACTCCTAGAAGATAACAAATGAAAAAAAAATCTTGTAATCTTGTGTTTAGGAAAGATTTCTTAAGTAGGACAAAAAGAGGCATGAATCGTGTGAAAGAGAAAATTGGGAAACTACATCAAAATGTAAAACTTCAGCTCTTCAAAAGATACTTTTAATAACATGAAAAAGCTGTAAAACTGATGTGGATTTTTCAGGTCAGCCTCGACTTCGAGAGTGTCAGCTCAATGGGTTGGCCAGCCAAGGCCCAGAGAGAGTTGTCAAGGGGCTGGTAAGCCTAGCCCCAGAAGTGTCAACTCTAATGGGCTGGCAAGCCAAGTCCTGAGAGTGTTGCAATTCGGTGGGTTGGCAAGCCTAGTCCCTGGATTGTTGGCTCTAATGGGCTGGCAAGCCAAGCCCTGAGAGTGTTGCTGGTTTGGTGGGCTGGCAAAGCCTAGTCCCCTGAGGTGTCTCAGCTTTGAAGTTTCCACTTGCTCCAGCAGCTCTCCTGGTTCTCGGCTGGCAAGCCAGCCTCTGGGGTACACAGTTTTTCATCTCTGACAATCTTCTGCAGCTCTTCAGGTTCTTGTCTCATGCCCAGGAAGAATGGGGGACACAGACAGCGGGAAAGTGAGAAAGCAGGATTTATGGAGAGGACACAGAAACTTCCTCAGTGGGAAAGGACCCGAAGAGGCCGTACATCTGGGGCTGAAAACCTGGTGTTTATATAGCCCTAAGTCCAAGCCGATTGGCTAGCACTAGCTGTGAGCTGTAGCTGTTCTGATTGGTCAGTATTAAGGACCAATCAGCAGGAAGTAAGGGCCTAATGGTGAGCTGATTGGTTGCTTTTCGATCCCAGCAGTGAATACCTAAGCTCTAGCTTGAGAGGCTTGTAGGCAGCTTGTTTACCAATGCTGAGCCTGAGAGGCTTTCCAGGAGTCCACTACGTTGTTACAAGAGGACCCGCTTGTCTGTCTGCCTAGCCTTTCTCCAGCTATCTCCTGTCTCAAAAACAAAAACCACATGATTATATCATTAGATGCAGAAAAATGTTTAGATAAAACCCAGCACCACTTCTTGACAAAAACCCTCGAACATCTAGGCATAGATGGCGCATACCTCAAAATAGTAAGAGCCATCTATGAGAAACCCCCTGCCAACATACTGCTAAGCAGACAGAAATTGGAACCATTTCCCCTGAAAGCCACAACAAGACAAGGAGGCCCACTCTCACCCTTCCGTTTCAACACAGTTTTGGAAGTGCTAGCTAGAGCAGTCAGACAAGAGAAGGAGATCAGGGTTATCCAAATAGGAAAAGAGGAAATCAAGTTATCCCTCTTTGCAGACAACATGGTTCTATACCTCAAAAACCCAAGAGAATCTGTCAAAATCCTTTATTCTTGCACGAATAAAGGATTTTGGCAAAGTCTCAGGGTCTAAAATAAATGTGCAAAAGACATTTGCATTTCTATACACCAACAATAAACAAACAGAAACCCAAATAAAAAGCACAATCCCATTCACAATAGCCACACAAAAAAAAAGAAAAGAAAGAAATACCTTGGCATCTTCCTTAACCAGAAACATGAAAGACCTTTACAACAAAAACTATAAAACAGTGCTCAAAGAATTCCTGTATTGTCGTTTCCAGGTCTGAGAAGAATGATGATGGTAATTTAATGGGTATTGCATTGAATCTGTAGATTGCCTTGGGTAGGATGGACAACTTAACAATGTTGACTCTTCTAATCTAAGAACATGGACTATTTTTCCATTTTTTGTGG
>CAUYQG010204502.1:0-11649 GCA_963574415.1 Tarsius wallacei | reverse complement strand
ATTGCCTGAGCCCGCGGGTTCGAGACCCGCCTGGGCAACTTGGCGAGACCTCATCTCTACAATAAATCAAAAATTAGCCGGGCGTGGTAGCGCGCGCCTGTAGTTCCAGCTACTTGGAAGGCTGAGGCAGAAGGATCGCCGAAGCCCAGCAGGTCGAGGCAGTGGTGGCCGGGAGCAGCCACTGCACTCCAGTCTGGGTGACAGAGTGAGACTCCAACTCAAAAAGAAAAAACGAACAAACAGTCTTCAGGGGTCTATAGGGGATGTCAACTATATTGATAATACGTTATTCCTTAAATGATTTATAGTATTATTAGTTAAAACATTTTATAAGTTTTTAAGTAGTAAAACATATAACATGACATTTACCATCTTAACCATTTTTACATGTACAGTTCAGTAGTGTTAAGTATGGTCACATTGTTGTACAACAGATCTCCAGAACTTTCCTATCTTGCAAAGCATCGACTTCCCGCTCCCCGCTCCCCACCCCTCGTCTGGTAATCACCATCCTACCTTCTGTTTCTATGAATTTGACTACGTTAGATACTTCATATAAGTGGAATCATACCGTATTGTAACTCTTTGCAACTGAATTATTTTCCTTAGCATAATGTCCCCAAGTTTCATTCACGTTGTAGCATGGGTCAGGATTTCCTTCCTTTTTAAGGCTGAATGATACTCTCTTGAGTGTGTATGCCACATTTTCTTTATCAGTTCATCCACTGATGATTCAGGTTTCTTCCACCTCTCGGCTACTGTGAATAATACTGCAATAGGCATGGGTGTGCACATGTCTCTTCAAGACCCTGCTGTCAATTATGTAGAATATACACCCAGAACTGGGATTGCTGGATGGTTTGGTAGTTCTATTTTTAATTTTAGAAAGACAGTTGATACAATATTCCATAGTGGTTACACCATTTTAAAATCCCACCAAAAGTACTCAAGCATTCCAATTTCTCCACATCCTCACCCACACATTTTTTTTTACAGTAGCCATTCTAATCAATGTGAGCTTATATCTCATGATGGGTTTGATTTGCATTTCCCTAATGATTAGTAGCATTCAGCATCTTTTCACATGTTTGTTGACCATTTGTATACCATCTTTGGAGAAATATTTATTCAAGTTCTTTGCCCAATTTTTAAGGAGGTTTCTGTTTTCTGTTGCTGTTGCATTGTAGGAATTCTTTATATATTCTGGATATTAACCTCTTATAAAATACGTATTTTGTAAATATTGTGTCCCATTCATAAAATAATTCTCTTGTTATCTTATGTTGCCTTTACTCTCTGTTTAGTGTGTCTTTGTATTCACAAGAGTTTTAAAGTTTGATGTAGTTTGAAGTCTATTTTTGCTTTGGTTGCTTGTGATTACGTGCCATATCCAAGAAATCATTGGCAAGACCAATGTCATAAAGCTTTCCCCTACGTTTCTTCTGGGGGTATTATAGTTTTGAGTCTTATATTTAGGTTTTAAATATATTCTAAGTTACTTCTGTATGTGGCGTAAGACAAAAGTCTAACCTCATTATTATGCATGGGGATACCCCAATTTTCCCAATGCAAATGGTTGAAGACACTGTCTTTTCCCCCACGAAATGGTCTTGGCACCCTCGTGGAAGATAACATGATCATGTGTGGAAGGTTTTATTTCTGGGATTTCTATTCTATTCCATTGGTCTATATATGGAAGGGGCACAAAAAATCAGAATTATTTTTGGAGCAAGGGCACCTTGTAGGACATTCAGAATTTGCTTATCTGGATCAAATGGTCAACCAAAGTTTTTATCTGGAAGTTTTGAGAAGATTGCATCACTACTTGCAGAAGAAATGCCCCAAGTTGTGGCAAAGAGGTGACTGGTTCTTCCACCATGACAAGTGTCTGCCCACACCATGCTGGGTGTTCAGCAGTTTTTGACCAATAATGACATGACCCCCATGCCCCACCCTCTTTATTCACCCAATTTCACCCCAAGCAACTTTTTTTTGTTTCCCCAATGGAAAAAATTCTCAAAGGGGAAACGTTTTGCCAACGCGGAAGAGGTGAAACAAAAAACGGCAGAAGAACTAAAAGACATCCAAATTGACAAGTTCAAAAACTGTTTTCAGCAGTGGAAAAAGCATCTCAATAGGTGAATTGCATCAAACGGAGAGTATTTTGAAGGTGACTGAAGTTTAAATGTATATAATAAATACACAATATTTTATAAATAAATTCTGGGGGCTTTTAGGGTCCCCCTCATATCTGTCTTTATGCCAGTACCACACTGTTCTGATTATTGTAGCTTTGTAATATGTTTTGAAATAAAGAAGTATGAGGTCTCCAACTTTATTCTTCTTCCTCGAGATTGTTTTGACTACTGGGGTCCCTTTATAATCCATATGAATTTTAGGATGGATTTTTATGTTTCTTAAAATATGCCAGTGTGATTTTGATAGGGATTGCCTTGAATCTGTAGAGTCCATTGGGTGATATATACATCTTAATAAGATAAAGTCTTCTCCTTGATTTGAGATTTTTAAAAATTTACTTGTGTCTTCATTAATTTCATTTAACAATGTTTTGTAGTTTTCAGTGTACAAATCTTACACTTCTTTGGTTAGGTTTATTCAGAAATATTTTATTATTTTTGATGACATTTTAAATGGAATTGATTTCTTAATTTCCTTTTTGGATTGTTCAAACAATATATAGAGATAAGCGGAATTCCTATGTTGATTTTGTATTCTAAAATTTGCTGAATTAATTAATTTATAAGTTTTAATTCTCTGTGTGTTTGTAGAATCTATAAAGTTTTCTGCATCTTATAAGATCATGTTACCTGCAACAAGATTATTTTACTTCTGCCCTTCCATTTTGATGCCTTTCATTTTTCTTTCCTACTTAATTTCTTTGGCTAGAGCCTTCATACTATGTTGAATAGAAGAGCATGCGTATCCTTGTCTTAGAGAGAAAGTTTTCAGTCTTTTATCATTGAGCTTGATGTAGGCTTTTAATATATGATCTTTATTATGTTGAGAGTGTGTTCTTCAATTCATATTTTCTTGAGTGGTTTTTTTAATCATGAAAGAGTATTGAATCTTATCAAATGCTTTTCTGCATGAACTGAGATTTTTCCCTTCCTTCTGTTAAGAAGACATATTACGCTGATTGATTGTCATATGTTGAGTATCCTAGCATTTCAGGAATATATCCCACTTGGTTATGGTATACAATTATCTTAGTATGCCGTTTAATTCAGCTTGCTAACATTTTGTTGGGGATTTTTGCATAGATATTTATGAGGAATATTGGTCTGCATTTTTTTTTTCTCTTTTAGTGTCTGCCTGGTTTTGGTATCAGGGGAATGCTCGCCTGCTAAAATAAGTATGGAAGTGTTTCCTTCTTTAACGTTTTTGTGAAAGTTTGAGATTGGTGTTAATTCTTCATTAACTGTTAGGTGCAATTCTCCAATGAAGCCATCAGCTCCTGGGCTTTTCTTTGCTGGGGACTTTCTTTGATTACCAATTCATTCTCCTTAGTAGTTTAGATTCATCTATTCAGATTTTCTGTTTCTTCGTGTTCAGTTTGATAGGTTGCATGTTTCTAGGTTTGTATTCATTTCTTCTAGGTTATCCAATGTTGGCATGTAACTATTCGTAGAATTATTTTATATTCTTTTTAGTTCTATGGCATTGGTTTAATATCCTTTCTTTTATTTTAAGACAAGAGACTTTTCTCCTTTTTTAAAGTTAATCTAGCTAAAAATGTGTCAATTTCCCTGATCCATTAAAAAGACCAGCTCTTAGTTTTGTTCATTTTTTCTTGTTTTTGATTCTCTATTTTGTGTATCTCTGTTCTAAGCTTTGTTATTTTTTTCTACCCCTGCTAGCTTTGAGTTTAGTTTGTTCTTCTTTCTCTAATACCTTGAGGTACAAGTTTAGGCTGTTGACTTGAAGTATTTTTTCTTGTTCAGTGCAAGCATTTACAGCTATAAACTTCCCTCTTGGCACTGCCGCTGCTTTTGCTGCATCATCTGTCTTCATAGGTTTTGAGTATCTTATAATTACATAATTGCAAGTGCATTCACTTTTCATTTGCTCCCTGCAGCATGTCAGTGAGGCAGAGAGTTGAGAAACTATGGAGTAGAGATAATAAAAATGCAGCTCAAAGAGTTCAGCATATTGCTAAGGATCATACACCTTTAAGATGGTGGGCCTAGGATTCAAACCAAAGTCCCCGGGCTTCAAAAATAAGAGTTGGTCTTTTCACTACTGCTTGGGCCCTTCCATGAGTCCAGCCCAACAAAAGTTCTAAATATTCCAAAGTCCATAAGAGGCATGGCTTTGGGGAGGAGGATAGTCTCAGTCCATAAATAGTGTTCTGAGACTTCACTGTCTCTTGCTTGCTTGGACCATTCTTGGAGCCTTTCAACACATCCCCACACCTCTAGTCCATCTCATGCTAGCCTTGAACCATAGTCTTGAACCAAAGCATTCTTTTTTTTTTTTCTGAGTTGGACTCTCACTCTGTCACCCAGACTGGAGTGCGGTGGCATGCTCCCGGCCACCGCAGCCTCGACCTGCTGGGCTCCAGCGATCTTCCTGCCTCAGCCTTCCAAGTAGCCAGAGCTACAAGCACATGCTACCACACCCAGCTAATTTTTGATTTATTATAGTGACGAGGTCTCACCAAGTTGCCCAGGTGGGTCTCGAACCCACAGGCTCAGGCATTCCACGCACCTTGGTCTCCCAAAGTGCTGGGATTACAGGCTGAGCCACCGAACCTGGCCGAGCCAAAGCATTCCTAACAGCTCTCCTTTAGCATTAACGTCTTAATTAACTTCTTAAACACTTAATTTGTCTGATATTCAAGTCACCGTTACCCACACTCCAACCATATTCAACATTCACTTTCCATTTTTTGTTCTTTCTGTCTGCCATGACTCCTTCTTTCTTCCTAGCACGCCCTTACCTCATACCCTGCATGCACAAATCCTATCCCCCTTCCAAGATCCAGTTCACAGGTCAATTATTTGAAGTCTTTCCAGATTCCGATGTTTGCAAGTAGTCTCTTCTCTCTTCCAAATGTCCATAACACTCTAACTTCTCGTTGCTCAGGGTACTGACATCTGACTACCTTGCTGTCTGCACATGCCGTGAGCTCCTCGGGAACAGAAGTCATCATAAATAATAGTTCAAATGTACTGGGTACCTGCTGTGTGCCAGGAACTGCATATATAGTATTACATTTATTTGCTCATGTGATCCTTTTATCAACCTGATGAGGCAGACACTATCAGCTTTTTAAATAGGTAAGGACAGTGAGATTTGGAAAAGGTTAAAAGACTAAGCCAAGTTTACACAATGTGACAGGGATGGCTACTGTCTGCCAAAATTCATCTTTCCATTGCCATAATATAGAGTGATGGCATAGAGGCAGGTACCCAACGTGACTACTTCTCAGCCATCTTGCATCCAAGTGAGACATGTGACTCGTTCTCATCAATGGAACCCAAGTGGAAGTGATGTGTGTAAATTCTAGGCAAAGATATTTAAGAATCAGGTGTGCCTTCCACTTCCCCTGCCCTTATCTGCTGTCTGGATGGAGAGGACTCTAGGGACTCCCTCCCCCAAGGAAAAGGAAAGCTCTTGAGTCTAAATACACCCACCACCCGAAATATTCACCTTGAACCATCACATAAGTGAGAAACAAATTTATTAAGGCATGGACATTTTGGAGTTTTCACAGCAGCTGGCACTAACTTAACTAATTTAAACAGCTTAATATGAGGAAAGTTTGCTTTATTTATTGATTTATTTATATTAATATATTTTATTTTAAAGATGTGGGGTACAACTCAGCATTAGGTATATGAGTGGACGTCATGCAGGTAAAGTTTGGGCCTCCCTTTGGTTCTCACTTTGCCAGATTTGAAATCAGGTGCCCTTATTGATGCTGTGGCCCCCACCTGCCCCTACCCTGGCAGTATCCCACTATTGCCAATCCCTTTCTTATAGTATTAAGGTAAATGTTCAGAGTCCATTTATGAGTGAGGGCATGTGGTACTCTGTTCTTTGTTTCTGTGATAGATCAGTGAGTATTATTGACTCTAAATCTATCGAAGTTGCTGCGAAGTCCATATGTTTGTCCTTCTCTATGGTTGTGCAATATTCCATTGTGTATATGTATCACTTTTTTTTTTCCAGTCCAGTTTTGAGGGGCAGCACAGTGGGTTCTGTGTTTTCGTTATTGTGAATAGCGCTGCAATAAACATGAATGTGCAGGTATCATTTTTGTAGAATGCTTGGAGTTCCTCTAGGTATATTCCTAGTAGGGAAATTGCTGGGTCGTATGGAAGGTCAATGTCTAGTTCTTTTAGAAATCACCACACTGTTTTCCATAGAGGTTGAACTAGTTCGCATTCTAACCAGCAGTGTAGAAGTGTTCCCTTTTCTCTACATCCTCACCAGCATCTGTTGTTGTTTGTTTTATTAATGATGGCCATTCTTACTGGGGTTAGGTGGTATCTCAGTGTGGTTTTGATTTGCATTTCTCTGATGATTAGTGAAGCTGAGCACTTTTACATGTGTCTGTTGGCTGCCTGTATATTTTCTTTTGAGAAGTGTCTATTCCTGTCTTTTACCACTTTTTAATGGGGCTGTTTGTTTTTTCCTTTTGGCACATTTGAGTTCCTTGTAGATCCCGGATGTTAGACCTTTGTCAGATATATAGTTGGCAAGTATTTTTTCCCATTCTGTGGGCTGTCTCCCCGTTCTCTTGGTGGTTTCTTTTATGTTGCAGAAGCTTATCAATTTAATGAGGTCCCACTTGTCTGTCATCTCTTATGGCATGAACGCCTGGGGTGTTGATCAGGAATTAGTTGCCTATTACGATTTCTGTAAGGGTGTCTCCTACGTTTTCTAAGATTCTTATAGTTTGAGGTTTTACATTTAGATTGTTGGTCCATTTAGAGTTGACTTTTGTGTTTGGTGGTAGGTAGGGGTCCTGTTTCAATCTTCTGCAGTGGTCAGTCAGTTTTCCCAGCACCCTTTACTGGAAAGCTTATTTTAAAGGGTATGATCTTGATTAGAGAAATAAGGCAAAGATATGAACCAATGTCTATAAGATCTGAAATCTGCATTTTTCATCACCAAGCTAGTATCTCTCATAATGCCAGTAAAGGGCCACCTTTGCAAAGATTACCTAAGGTGTCTGTAAAAGATGTAGACCTAGGACCTCACACCAGATTTTCTGAATTAAAATCTTTAGTATTCATAACAAAAATCTACACTGTTAATGATCTCCCTCAGAGTACCTGGTGTATGCCAAATGTTGAGAAAAATTTTCTCTAAACTATACTGTCTCTTTCCTAATATTCAGCATAGTGTTTTACATGAAACAAGGGATCAAGCAGCATTGCAATTAAGTCAATGAACAAAAGGGTGAGCCAATAGGGCATTTATTTGGAAAAGAACTTTCTGTCTCTTCTGGATTCTAAATCCAGTGCTATCTCCTTAAAACCCATTGGACAGTACCCCTCAGGATTCCTCCTTGAGTTAGAAAGGTATTGTCAGAAATGACTCTCTTCTGTTCTTGGTTCTGAAGGCTCACTTTCAAGCCGCCAGAACTCAGACCCCATGCTCAGTGGACTTATTGTCCAGCCTGCCCATGGAGCCGGTAATTAGTCAAAAGCTTAGAGCAGCAGTGAAGGTCAAACTCTCCCACCGTCACGAGCGACAGTTTGTTCACAACAATCTCTTTTATAATAAACTTCAAACCTCCCCCTCATATAGCCTTAGTCCTGAGAAGAGAAAAAACTTTTTAAAAATCACTTTCTAATAAAAGTCCACTATAACCTTGATTTTTTTGTTGTAGCATTCTACAAGGGTTGATAACTGCTGGGATCACACAACCGATGGTGAATTTGTTTCGATCCTGAATTCTACCGCAGAGAGCTCTGGGGAGAACGGCTAACCTGCCTTAATGGAAGAGGACAAAGGAAGGCCACCTTTGGATTTGTGAGGTCACACACAGCTCAGGCAGAATGAAAGTTACTGAGGTTACTGCTGGCTCAAGCCATTTTCTCAAAATGACCATCTCTCGGGGGAGAGATATTATGCTAATATTGTTAGAAGCTCAGAGGTTAGGTAATAAAGCGATATAAGCTTGCTGTTTTGTCAACTTTGGTTTTTGTCTTGCAGTTGCTTAAAATGTGGGGGGAAAAGTCAAGGAAGAACAACAACAACAACAAAAACAAATAGGAAGACTTATGAAAGAAAAGGAGAGAAGCGAAGAGTTGGCATAGAAAAAAAGAGCAGAGTAAATAGAGGAGGATAAAAGAACTGGGTAGAGTGAAAGGGAACGAAGACGTAGGTCCTGCCTCCCTCCTGTTTCATTTGAAGAAAGCTCAGGCATAAGCTTTTCACTTTTCTGACCCATAAAAATGTTCAGTGACCCTGTTTCTTCTTTCCTCTGAGCCTGGAACAGGCATTGAGGGATAATCTTGGCAAGTTGTAAATTGCCTGTGCCCTACGCTGAGGCTGTTCACAGACTACTGGGAGTCTGGTGTGTCCAGCAGAGGATGCAGCCGCAGAAAAAGAATCAATCTCTGCATCTTGTACCTTCATTTGCTCCTGCCCCCTCCCTCTTCTACTATCTCCTGGAAAATCTTTCAGCTGAATCCTTCATTCTCGCTCTCTTAGATAAGCAACTGCATGTAATCCCTTGCTATTCAGGGGACAGAGATTTGGCCTTGCGTGGTTAGAGCAAAGATTCTGGGCTCTGATCTCCCCCATTCCCCTCTCTCACTCCCATAGGAAGAAGGCCCTGAGAAGTTGAATGTCAGAGAGGACTCCCTGGGGTCTCCTAGGTTCCTACTCCCCACCACATTCTCCCACTTACACATCTGGAAGCAAAAGTATAGGCCCCTCTTACCATTAAGAAATGTATGTAATTATAAGGTACATGTATCTTCTGCTTAATATCTTGTCCTTGTTTAAAAAAAGAAGAGGAAAGGACACAAAGGAATTAAGCAAAAGGCTGTTTGCACATGCAATTCTAGTTACAAATACTGTGCTGCTTACATCTTAGCAATGTCAATTGCAAACATCTAGGGGAAATGGCTGTGTGTTTCCGCTCATGTTTCCACTCTCTCACCTTCCAGTCTTGATATTTTTCTGCAAGGGGCTACCTGCTAAGTGACAATAGGGGCATAGTTTTGAAGTAAAAAATTTGTTTCATTTTTGTGTTAAAGGCATGCAAATTACTTTAAAATGGATATACGTTTTTAATGTCACTATTCTGGAGTAAAAATATCAAGCAAATGTTGATTCATCAAAAAAGTTTGCATTTATTTCAATAATTGGGGAAAAGAGACTAGAGCATGTAACTCAGATATCAGATGGATATCTGCTTATCCCCAAAAGATCAACTCATAATTGACCTAGACCTCTCTCCAATACATGGTCTGTAGAAGTCCAAAACCCGTTTCCTATATGTCTGCCAATTCTTGAAATCTTCCTTTTTCCATGCTTTTCTTTACTTCTTGCATCCTGAGTTATTTTGGACAGCCTCTTTCCTGGGCACTAGGTTGACCCAGATATGAAACTCCACACTTCCTAAAGTCCCCACCCATCAGAAGGCAGCCCCACCAATCATTTGTGAACATAAAAGGTTTTTCTAAAGATTTCAAAGAAGAAGAGGAGGTTTACAGGACAGTAACAAAAACACCACAGTCCTTACCTTTTACAAAATAGTTATGGGCTATCTATCAACCAAATGTTTTCACTGGTTTTTCGGCTGTTTGCCATTTTTCCTTCTCTCTCCCTCTCTTTCCTTTCCTACCCATTTCTGGAGCGTTAAAATGTAATTTTTCTTCTTTTCTACTAAAGCCCCAGTTCTCGGCATCCCAAGGGTGGTTGGCAAGGGAAGGACTCACCAAGGAATCATTTCAAACATTTACTTAAAATACATGCAAGCAAAAAGAAAAAGGACAGGGCAATTGGTGATCACTACTGATTATATAGGCAGACTGCCTGGGACCTTCTTGTGACTCAAGGGTACCACATCTGACTGCTGCCAAGAGGGTAGATTGCTGAGGCTAGGAGGTTACCAGCAAGGGGAGGAGGGTTACCTGGATGAACCTGATGTCTGCACTGCTGAGAAAGCACACTCTTCATGTTTTTATATTGTAGCATGTTGAATGATGTCCTCCAAAAAGATATGCCCATGTCCCAATTCCCAAAATGTATGAATGTGACTGTCTTTGGTTTTAAAAAAAAAAGCCTTTGCCATGTGATTAAGTAAAGAATCTGGAGATGAAGACAGAGGCAGAAATTGAAGGCATGCAGCCACAAGCACAGGAACACTGAGAGCCACCAGGAGCTGGAAGAGGGAAGGAATAGAGTCTTCCACCAGAGCATGGCTTTACCTACACTTTGATTTGCGACTTTTGGCTTCTAGAACTGTGATAGAGTACCTTTCTGTTATTTGCAACCACCTGGTTTGTGATAATTTGCCACAATGACCCCAGGAATCTTATTCACATACAAAGGGGCCTCCATCTGAGTGACACTCTTGGCCTTTTTCCCCACAAGAGGCAACATGAGTTAAGCTAGAGTTCCAGCCCTCCCTATCTCCTCTATATGGATACCTGCAGACCTTTACCCACCAGCTCTCTGACATGTTGTAAAAAGCCTGCCCCTACCAGGGGAGACCTGTGAGTATGAAGAGGTTACACCAGTATCTGGATGAATCAACATGCTCATTCAGAATTAACTAGCAACATCACCTTCCAGTGAGCTGGTCCACTTTCCTCCAGTTTCATCAGTGATGACCGTGATACTTGGATTTGTATCCGCCTGACTCATTTGCCTGTCTTTCAGGTGGAGAATGTAGAGTGTTATTTGTTCACTTCCTAAAACTTCAAAATAAATCAAAGGGGCAAGGCAGACTTGAAGAGAAAACTGGCCAAGAATTTGATGGCAGGCAAAGTCCAAATAAAAAGGAATGAGATGTCCAGTGTGGTGCTGCTTGGGAATTGGCCTGTGCCTTTGTCAAAGGTGCCCCCTTGCCAAGATACTTATCTTCCATTGACCAGAAAATAGTGATTAGGATAGAACCAGATAGTTTACTGTCATCTGCCTAGAAGTGCCACGATCCAGGTATAAATCTACAAAGCCTAAAATGCAAACAATGCCACCTAGCCTTCTGTGGTGCCTGACCTGTTCTACGGACTGTTATAAATGATGGTGTCTTATACTGTATTAGGGAAAAGGGGGATGCCCATACACCAACTTTCTTCTTCCCTCATCCAATAGAAGCAGGCCTCATGCAATTCAGCCCTTCAAGGGCCACTCAATGGGTTAGCTTTGGCCCTGCCTGTGACTTAGTTTGGACTTAAGAAACCATACTTGTTACATATTTGTCTAACAATGCCCAAGTTCTGCATGGAGCAACCTCTAACATGATCTTACTTTAGGCCTGGTACCAGACCCTTACTTTCAGAGCTGTAAAGCGCCTGGCCCTACCATATGTTTTTGATAAACGCCAGTCACCCAATCTCAAAACAATTCACAGATGCTCACAGAGGCCCACCTAGGCATCCTTGTGTGCCCACAGCCACTGCAATATCCTGGTCTCTGCAACAGCCTGGTACAGAG
>CAUYQG010204500.1:0-12003 GCA_963574415.1 Tarsius wallacei | reverse complement strand
CTGTAATGCCTCTGCGGTGTCCGTGGGCGAGTTCCGTGTGGGGAGCAAGCCCCCTGGGAGAGATCTGGAGTCTTTCTGTGTCCTCTTCTACGGAGGTCTCACAGACCACGCTGCCCGGTCGCCATCTTGGCCCCCCTCTCTTATCTCTTTTATTTTATTTTTTCTTATGTTTCTTATTATAAAGATGTGGGGTACAATTCAGGGTTAGGAATACAAATGTTCATTATGCAGGTACCCTTATTGATGAGGTGTCCCCCCTCCCCATGGAGATTCCCACTACTGCCAATCCCCCTTCCCCGCTCCCCTCCCAGCAGTTTCCTGCTACTGCCAATCTTTTTCTTATAGTATTATGATAACTACTCAAGGTCCACTTATGGGTGAGAGCCTGTGATATACAGTTCTTTGTTTCTGTGAAAGGTCATTCAATATTATAGGCTTTAAGTTCATCTAAGTTCCTGTGAAGTTCATGATTTTGTTATTTATGGCTGCATAATAGTCCATCGTGTATAAGTACCACATTTTAAAAATCCAGTCCTCTTTTGATGGGCAGCATGGTTGGTTCCATGTTCTTGCTTCTGTGAACAATGCTGTGATAAATATACATATGCAGGTATCTTTTTTATAGAGTGATTTGAGTTCTTCTGGGTATATTCCCAGTAGGGGGATTGTGAGGCCGTATGGAAGGTTGATTTTTAGAGCTTCTAGGAATTACCACACTGTTTTCCACAGTGGCTGTACTAGTTTACACTCCCCGTAAGTTGGTATCTTATTGTGGTTTTAATTTACATTTCCCTGATAATGAGTGATGGTGAACATTTTTGCATATTTTTTTGGCTCTTTGTATATCTTCTTTTGAGAAATGTCTGTTCATGTCATTTGCCCATTTTTTAAACAGGGCTATTTGCTTTTATCTTGTTGATTTGTTTGAGTTCTTTGTAGAGTCTAAGTATTTGTCCTTTGTCAGGAGTATAGTTTACAAATATCTTCTCCCTTTCTATAGGTTGCCTCTTTTCCCTGTTCATTATTTATTTTGCTGTGCAGAAACTTTTTAGCTTAATTAAGTCTCACTTATTTATTTTTGTTTTCGTTGCAATTGCTTTTGAGGTTTTAGCCATAAGTCCTTTGCATAGGCTGATGTCCAGAAGAGTTTTTCCTAGGTTTTCTTCTAGGATTTTTATGGTTTCAGACCCGACATTTAAGTCTTTAATCCATCTTGAGTTAATTTTTGTATATGGGTAGATAGGGATCAAGTTTCATTTTTCTGCATGTAGCTATCCAATTTTCTCAGTAGCATTTCCTGAATAGATTGTCCTTTCCCCGATGTATGTTTTTGTATGCTTTGCCAAAGATCGTTGGTTGTAGGTATTTGGATTTATTTCTGCATTCTCTATTCTGTTCCATTGGCCCATGTGTTTGCTCTTTTACCAGTACCATGCTGTTTTGGTTACTACAGTCTTGTAGTATAATTTGAAGTCAGGTAATGTGATGCCTCCAGCTTTGTTCTTTTTGCTTAGGATTGCTTTGGCTATTCTGTCTCTCTTTTGGTTCCATATGAATTTTAGGATATTTTTTCTATTCTGTGAAAAGTGATCTTTCTAGTTTTATAGAGATTGTGTTGAAATTTAGATTACTTTGGGTAATATGACCATTTTAATAATGCTGATTCTTCCAAACCATAAACATGGGATATTTTTCCATTTGTTTGTGTTCTCTTTGATTTATTTCATCAGAGTTTTGTAATTCTCCTTGTAGAGATCTTTTACTTTCTTGGTTAAATATATTCCTAGGTAATTTAGGTTTTTGGCTGCTATTGTAAATGGAATTAAGTTCTTGATTTGACTCAGCTTGGTTGCTATAGGTGTATAGAAATGCTACTGATTTGTGTGTGTTGATTTTGTACCCTGAAATCTTACTGAATACATTTATCAAGTCCAGGAATCTTTTGGAGGAGTCTTTAGGATTTTCTAGGCATAGAACCCTGTTGTCAGCATACAGAAATCATTTAATTTATTTTTTCCCAATTTGAACATCCTTTTTTTTTCTTGCCTGATTGCTCTGGCTAGGAATTCAAGTACTATGTTGAATAAAGGTGTTGAAAGTGGGCATCCACCCCTTGTTCCAGTTCTGACGGGGAATGCATTCAGCTTTTCTGCATTCAGGATGATATTAGCCATGGGTTTGTTATGTATGGCTTTTATTATTTTGAAAAATGTTCCCTCTATGCTTATTTTGCTGAGGGTTTTTATAATGAAGTGATGCTGGATTTTATCAAATGCTTTTCCTGCATCTACTGAAATGATCATATGATTTTTGCTTTTAATTCTGTTTACGTAGTGGATCATGTTTACTGACTTGCATATGTTGAACTACCCTTGCATTTTGGGGATAAAACCTGCTTGGTCATTGTGTATTTCTTTTTTATGTGCTGTTGAATTAGGTTTACTAATATATTATTGAGGATTTTTGCATCTATATTCATAAGGGACAATGGTCTGTAGTTTTCGTTTTTTGTTGTTGTTGAGTCTTTTCCTGGCTTTGATATCAGAGTGATACTGACCTCATAGAATAAGTTAGGGATGATTTCTTCCTCTTCAATCTTGTAGAATAGCTTCTGTAAAATTGGTATCAGGTCTTCTTTGAAGGTCTGGTAGAATTTAACTGTGAGTCCATCAGGTCGAGGACTTTTTTATTGTTGTTGGGAGACTTCTAATTACGGTTTCAATCTTGCTACTCTTTATTAGTCTGATCAGGGTTTCTATTTCTTCCTGATTCAAGGTTGGAGTATTGTATGTTTCCATGAATTTATCTATTTCTTCTAGATTGTTAAGTTTGTTTACATAAAGGTGTTCGTATTAGTCTTGGATGATCTTTTGAATTTTCATCATATCAGTTGTAAGGTCTCTATTTTCAATTCTGATTGAGCTAACTTGAGTCTTCTCTCTTTGTTTCTTAATTAATCTAGCTAGGGAGTCTATCAATTTTGTTTATCTTTTCAAATAACCAACTTTTTGATTCTTTTTTTTGGGTATTTTTTCATTTCAATTTTATTTAATTCTGCTCTGATCTCCATTATTTCATTTCCTCTGCTAGCTTTGGGTTTGGTTTGTTCATGTTTTTCTAGTTCCTTGAGGTGTGATGTCAGGTTGTTGATATGTAATGTTTTAGTCTTAATGTAGGCTTAAATATTATAAATGTTTCTCTGAGCACAGCTTTGGCTATGTCCCAGAGGTTTTGATAAATTGTTTCATTATTGTCATTCATTTTAAGGAATTTTCTAATTTCCATCTTGATTTCATTGTTGACCCAAGGATTATTCAGGAGCAGGTTGTTTGATTTCTATAGTTGTATGGTGTTGTGAGTTCCTCTTGGTTTTAATTTCTAGTTTTAGTCCACTGTGGTCTGAGAAGTTGCTTGATAAAATTTCTTTTTTTATTGTTGAATTTTTGAGTCTTGATCTGAAGCCTATCATATGGTCTGTCTTGGAAAATGTTCTATGTGCTGATGAGAAAAATATATATTCTCTTGAGTCCAGCTTAACACCAATGTTTCTTTATTGACTTTCTGCCTTGATAATCTGTCTGTTGAAGTCTCTCACTATTATTATATTACTGCCAATCTCTTTTTTTAGATCTCCTAAAATTTGTTTTATAAAGCTGGGGACTCTGGAGTTAGATGTGTGTGTATTTAAAATTGTTATATCTTCTTGTTGGATTGAACCATTTTTGTCTTTTTTTTTTTTTTTTTTACTATTGCTAATTTAAAGTTTGTTTGTATCTGATATAAGAATGGCTACTCATGCTCATTTTTGGTTTTCATTTGTGTGGAATATTTTTCCTCATCCCTTTCCCTTGAGTCTGTAGTAGTCTTTGTAAGGTAAGTGGGTCTTGTGAATGCAGAAGATGTTTGGGTTGTGCTTATTTATTCATTCTGCCAGTCTGTATCTTTTTAGAGGGGCATGAGGCCAAAAAGTTAATGATATGTAAGGTACTATTTCATTCATCATATTGATATATGGTTGCTTTATTTATTTATGTAGTTATTTTCTCACTGTGTTTGTGTTCTGTAAAGTCTGTGAGCTTTATAATTTCTGGTGTTTCCTACCAGTGTATTTCAATCTTTTATTTCAGTATTTAGAACTTCTTTGAGAATTTCTTGTAGAGTTGGCTTAGTGGTGACAAATTCCCTTAGTATTTGCTTGTTTGAGAAAGAGTTAATTTCTCCTTTATTCATAAAACTGAATTTTGTGCAATACAAAATCCTTGCCTGACTGTTATTGTTTGGGGAGATTGAAGATGGAGGCCCAATTCCTTCTGGCTTGTAAAGTTTCTTCTGAAAAGTCTGCTGTTAGTGTGATAGGTTTATCTTTATAAGTTATTGGGTGCTTTTGTCTTACTGCTTTTAAAATTCTTTCCTTCACATTAATTTGCATAACTGAGTGATTATATGTCTTGGGGATGACTTTTTTTGCAGTGAATCTTCTGGAGGTCTTTGGGTTTCTTGTCTCTGGATGTTCCAATCTCTGGCAAGGTCAGGGAAGTTTTCTACCATTATTTCCTCAAATAGGTTTTCCAAACCTGCTGCTTTCTCTTCCTCCCATGGACATGAGGCAGATGCCTTCTCCTGCTGCTGTTTGTGCAGGGAAGATTGTGGAAATATGAGGCAGCAGTAGTAGTTGAACTCTGGGTTCTGTTGTTAACCAACTTTGTATATCTCAAGATAGTGGTAGAGGCAGGATGTCTGGTCTCTGGTTCCATGGCTTTGGCAGCAGCTTCATGAGTGTCCTGAGCCAATTGTAGAATGAGCATCAGCTCCCGATCCTGGATTGCAGTTCTTAGCAGTGAGCTCTTGAATTTAATGATTCTTATACACATATCCCTCCGGTCCTTCTGAAGATTTTGTGAGTATCTTATACCTTGTGAGAAATCCCCTTCTGCTAAAAATACCTAGACTAGTTTCAATTTTACGTGCAGAAACCTGTTTATATGGAGTTTTTTCTGTATCTGTACTGTTGTCCACACCAGAGATTCTGGAACAGCTTTTATCTCCTTGCCTTTCCACTGCTTTATTCCAGTCAAAAGACAAAACAAAAATAATACAAAAGAGACTCAAACCAACAGCCTTTATTCTGTTTGATGATGATACAGTGAGACAGTTTTCTTTAGATTAATAAAATTCATTGTTTATAAAGATTCAAGGCTATTAAGCCTGAGGTAGCATGTTGCAGAGGGAATAATGAGGCTATAAAACCTAACATTTAGTGAGTACTTAATATATTCTAGGCATTATACTAAGCACGTTACATGCATTAGTTAATAGTACAGCAATTCAATAAGGTAGGATCTTGAATTATTCTCATCTTTATAGATAAACAAATTGAAACTAAGATATATGGATTATTTGTGTGACATCATACAGCTAGTTGAATAGTGCCCTGACTCACATTGAGAAAATTCTATTTTAGAACCCACAATCTAACCCCAGTACTGTGCCACTTTGAAACAGTGGAGGTTCTCTTTCTACCTCTAACATTTAGCAAATTACCCATTTATTCTTTGCTAAGTCTCCCACCTGTACAGCAGGGATTCTCATCTCTTTCCTGAGTTGGGAATTACAGTCTAATAAGCCAAGGTGAGTGAACGTAGTTTGCAAGCAATAAGTTATAATAGTGTTAATATTGCTTGAATCACATTACTAATGAGTTTATCCAAAATTTTCTTCAAATAAGCATGATGGGTGGAGAAATTTGAAGGCACTGAGAGATTTGGGAGAGGAGAAGGATCTTGAAAGAGGAATTGGGCAGTAAGGACTTCTTTTATCTACTCAACAATTTTGGTTTTAGCAGTCCCTGAAGGTTTAGGAAAAGCAAGGTAGTTGGGCTTTCCTACACCCTCTTTTTTCTGTCCTCTTCTCTCTTCTCTGCTGGGGTTCAGCTGATGCCTCTCTGTCTAACTCAGAGTAAGCATTAACTCGAGTCTGTCTTTTGGTGGCACCAAATGACTGCACCCTTCCTTTATTTTACTGTTTATTTTGTAGAGATGGGGTCTTGCTATACTGCCCAGGCTGCTCTTGAGATCCTGACCTCAAGCAATCCCCCTGCTTTGGTCTCCTACAGCTCTGGGATTTCAGGCATGAGCCACCATGCCCAGTTGACTGTACCCGTTATAATCTTTCCTAAGAGATACTTTAGCCCCTGGGACATTTCACTCCATTCTGTCCATACTCCATTATTCTGCCCACTTATGTGGCTCCTGGTTCTCCTCTGTTCTCTCATTTACTATTATAGGTTTCTGTAACTCCTTAGAGATGAAGGTATTTTTAAGTTATTATTTTTTGTTTTTGAAAAAACCTACCCCTACAACTTTCATTGTAAATACAATAGTATTTCAAGTGGGTTTTTTGTTAATCTTTTTGGTCTCCTGCACATAGAATGCCTTTAAGTTATTTTGAACCCTTGACAAGAGATGAATGTTAGGCAGCCCTGTTACAGTGTGTTAAATATTTATATATCTTGGCACATGCTCCTTTTCTGTGAAGAGTGGCATGGGTGTTTTTGGAATGGTTAATATGTTACATTCATGGTTTTTAAAGTTTTACCGCAGAATGACACTGTTCATAGGTTTGTGGCAAAACAGAAGTTTCTAAAGCTTCAATTGTCTAACTTGACAACCTGTGTGATGCTAAAATTCAATTATGAAAGTTTCCTGGCAGTTCTGTTTTACAGTCATATTACTGGTTTGGCAGCTGACATATTGACCATGAGAACTTCATGGTCAAAAATCAAAAAACCAAAAGCAACCTATATGCCATCTCACTATGTGTTTTTGGCACATATGTTTATAATTTATATTTGTTGTTTTAATGGAGTTGCAGTTCTCATTGATTCTTCAATTTGGTCTCTTAATGTAAATGGGTTGCAATAAAATTTTGTCAGAAATTTGTTTCTTTCTGATTCCTTTCTTCTATGACACTGGATAAAATAAAGCCACAAGGATAAAAGGGCATGTTTTACACAGCCCAGTTACTTATATTTTAGTTTTGGAGCACCACTCTTCTGGTGTGTTATCCTTTCACTTGAAGAAGCTATTTGAGAAACTGAAATAAATAAAGCAGATGAGATAAAGTTCTTCTTTATGTTTTATAAAAAATATGTGGCCTACTTTTATCTAAACTGTGAGCCGGTGGAAAGGTAGATCTTAATTTGTTATGGAATCAGAGCCATTTTATATTTTGTGTGGAAGGAAAAAGTTTATATCCTTTTTTCCCCATTAGAAATCTTGAGAGAATCAGTTAATGAATATGAATGCTATCTTCAGCTTTTAAATGATCATTGCTTGAATTATTAGCATTCCAAACAAAATCAGGTTCAATTTTTATTAGATGGACAAGCAAAATGGAAGCCGGAAATTGGCATAGAGGATGAAAGAAGAGAACTTTTCCTTTTCACATGAAATACCTTGAGGCAAAAATCTGCATGCAGAAGAGGCAAGACATTGAATGTGGACAAGGGGAATTGGAATTAGGTGAAAAAAGGGATAGGATAGGTCGTCAGTTGATTGATAAACATGGAGATAGAGCAATAGAGTGCAGTTATCAGAATGCCATAGAAAATTTTCTTTATTTGTAAAGCAGGAGTAGCAAATATCTATAGTCCCACATGCTTGGATTATTGCAACGGTCTTTACCATAACTTTTCTCGAGATGTGTCAAATGCTAAAACTTTGTGCCTTCTTAAACTTCAGGGGACAAATTGCAAATTCTTCAAGAGGTACTCAAAGGCCTTTCTTCATTTCCCTATGGTGGGGAGGAATGGTGGAGGGAAAATACTACATAATTTTTTAATCAAAAATTTATCTTCATTTTTCCTGGTTTAACTTGAACTCTTTTTATACATTTTAGGAGGCTAAAGTGCTAAGGTTTGCAAAATATTCTTTCAACTATCTTGTAATTTCTTGTAGTTGATCCAGCACCTGATTTGAAATGTTGGTAGGTGCTATATATTATTTTGTTGTAGATCTTTTGGGTGTCAGATAAAATGAAGATAGAAGATGCTTATTGTAACTTACAGTTTTGCCAGTATTTACATTTGCTTACTATCTTTTTATAGTTCTTCTAGGAATCGTTTTCTACCTGAAAATCAATTTTAACTCATTGAAAACAAGGATCATATTGTTAATTTCTTTTTATAAACTAAACCACCTCTCCTATTTCACCTCACCTTTCATTCTGGCTTGTCACTTAGTTGTAACTAAATAAAAAAATAGTTGATTAATTTAGGAATTAACTTAGTGATTGACAATCACACTTCTGGTGGTATTACACTGATTTAGAGAAAAGGAATCAGGGGCATATTATTTATTCAGCTGGTGTGCCAGCAAAGATCCACCTGGCAATAGAAAGAGAAACAATCCCAAAATGAATAAGGTCAGAAACATCAGGTATCAAATTTGGCACATCTTTTGGTTTTTGCCTTTTCAGATATTATGTTTCTATTTTTTTTTGAAATTTAAAGTAATTTGACTAACCTTGATTTGCTCTTTGCTAAGATATCAGCTATTTTTTTTTAGCTGACTTTATTTTATTTGCTACTTGGATTAGTTATTGATTATTTGCGTCTCGTTTTTCTTCTATTATTTGTAATTAACTTCTCTTTGATGATAATATAATTATTTGCTCTCACTTTTGCACACAAAATAAGCTTGGAATAAGAAACCAACTGAATAGGCTTCATTTGAGAGTCTCAAAAGCATTTAACATTGGTTTTCATCAGTATTTTATAAACTATACCTATTTTTAATTCTCATGATTTGTTTTGAAAAAAATTTCTGACTGTGTGCTTTAGGCAAAGAGTCTCAATGACTTTTTTTAAAATAAAATAATACGAGCTTATTATAGAGAATATAGAAAATATAAAGGGGAAAATAAGATCAGCTATCATTTGCTCCCACAGAGATAACCACTATTATCATCTTGGTGTATTTTCTTTCAGTCTTTTTTATATGCATGTTTAAGAAGAGTATTCATGTTGTATGGTCTAACTCATTTCTGATATATTTTACTTTGTGGGGCACAGATCCGGAATACTGTTAAATGTGATGATTACATATTTCCTTGTTTGACTTCATAGTTTAATAGGAATGCTTTTCCTCAAGTGCTTAAGAGAATATTAATAGGTGATTTTGACAAATGTTTTGTGGTCAAGTAAGATAGAGAAACACAAAGTTAAACAAAGTTTTACTGCAGAAACTCCCAGAATCTTAAATATGCTCATACATATTATGGCATCAGAAGGAAGGCTTACAGTATTCAGATTTTCCAAACTTATAAGAGTGTACAATGCTTGGTACTTTTCATAAGTGTCTTTTATGACATACACGTTGGGAAATATTTCATTTGGGATTCACTTGTCTTAGCCCATTTGGGATGTTATAACAAATTCCCATAGATGGTATGTCTTAACAACAGAAATGTGTTTTTTCACAGATCCAGAGGATGGCAAGTCCAAAATCTAGGTATCAGCATATTCAGTATCTGATGAGGACCTGCTTCCTGTTTCATAAATGATCATCTTGCTGTTTCCTCACATTGTCAAAGAGGCAAGGGAGCATTCTGGGTCTCTTATAAGGCCATACATTCCACTGATGAGAGCTCTGCTCCTCTGACCTAATCATTTACCAAAGGTCTTACCTTTACATGCTATCACATGACTTCAACACATAAATTTGGGGGTCATAACTATTTAGTCTGTAGTGTTTTTAAGTAGAATGGTGCTCTTGGCTTTAGATAGATAATCCGTTTTAATAATGCTAACAACAAAGCTAATTCTAGTTCATGAAGTTGCTTTAAATTTTTAAAATCAGAAATGAATGTTGAATTTTGTTATGTGCATTTTTAAGCATCCATTGCAGTGATTTTACATAGGAATATATATTTTATTTTGACCTATATAATGTTAATGGATTCCTGAATATAAATTTAATTTTATTTTACTAGCTTATGCTTTCTAAGCCACAGTCTCCGCATGTATAAACTAAAGATAGTAACGATACCTCTCTCAAAGAGATGTTAAAATTAAATAAGAAAATGCATATCACATGCTTAGTATTTTTCTCGGCCTATTTTTTTTAAATTTTAGAGTCGTAGGGTACAGGTGAGGATTTGCTACATACGTAGACTGCATGCCAGTGCAGTTTGGGCTTCTAGCTGTCCCTCACTCCTTCTGGTAGTGGACCATGTACCCACTTTGTTGCCACATGCGCTCCTTCTTCCTTCCTTCCCTCCTTCTCCCCCCACCCCCTCTCCTAGCAGTGTACAACGACTGCTGTAACTTACAAAGAAAAGAAATTTATTTCTCATCGTTCTGGAGGGTGAGAAGTCTAATATCAAGGTGCTGGCATCTGGTGATGTGTCATCCCATGGCAGAGGTGAAAGGACAAGACAGCATGAGAGAGCAAGAGATCGAACTTGCAGCCTCAAGCCTTTTTGAACTGGCGTTAATTCATTCTTGAGGATGGAGCCCTCAGAATCTCAACACTTCCCATTATGCCTCACCTCACATTGCATTGGGGATTAAGTTTCCAACACATACTTTTTGGGGAACACATTCAAACCATAGCAGCTTCATTCTTGGAAAATAGTAAGCTATTATTAAGATGAAAATAACTTTGGCTACAACCCATAGCTTTGATAAGTAGTTCTCGTATTTTAATTTTTTATATGAGATGTAATTGTTTCAATTTTCTCTGTAAACCAATAGCTAAGTTGGTATATGTTCTACATTTTTATTTTGATTAGTTAAAATAAATTATTAATTCTTGATTTATGGCACTGTGACCAGTAACTATAGCTTGAATAGCATTTGCTTTAGGAATTTGAATTTTCTCTATTAGGGAGTAATATATTATCGGTTAAAAAAAATCCTTACTCTAAAATACACTTGAAAGGTATTTTATCCATAGGCTTCAAAATTTAATCTATAGTTATAGACTTAAAATTATCAGTTGAATTATTCTAATTCTCAGTAAGAAATGATACTTATGAGCTTATTACTTTTTGCCTTAAAATTTATTTTGTCTAAACTCATTTCTTACTTTTTCCTTATATTTGCATTTGTCTGATACTTGTTTTCCTTTTTGTCTGGCTACTTGATCTTTCAAAGGTTAAGTTCTCCCATTTCAGTTTTGTTTCTATTAACTTCTTCCCATATTTTTAGCAGCTTAAACTTTATTTGTATTTGACATATTGCTATTTAGCACTTAAAGGCTTATGACATTTGTATCTTTGCCATAGATTATATCTTTTTATTAACATAACAGCCAACTTAGTTTTTTATTTTTACTTTTAAAATATATACGGTAATAAACATAAATTATGCAATTTTGTGAAGAAGTTGCCCAAGATACACAGATTAGGAGAGACATGTGTTCATCTCAATTTTCTTTTCCTTTTTTGACATTAAATGTTTTTATTAAAATATATAGAATAATTTCTTTATTAACTTTAAGCATTTTAATATTTTGCCAATTTATTTTTTTATTTTAGAGTTGTGGGGTACATGTGAGGGTTTGCTACATAATTACATTACTTTGAAGGAGAGGTTTAGGCTTCTAGTGAGCCCTCTCCCCTCCAGCAGTGGACGTGGTACCCATGTCTATTATCCCCCTTTCTTCTTGCCCTCCTTTAGCAATGCCCAGTGTCTGTTATCCCTGCCTTTGTGCCCGTGTGCTCAGTGTTTAGTGGCCACTTATGAGCAAGAACGTGTAGTATTCAGTTTTTTGTTTCTGTGATAGTTCACGTAGAATGATGGTCTCCAGATACATCCATATTTGTTGCAAAGGAAATGATTTTTTTTTTTTTTTTTTTTTTGAGTTGGAGTCTCACTCTGTCACCCAGGCTGGAGTGCAGTGGCCGCTCCCGGCCACCGCAGCCTCGACCTGCTGGGCTCCGGCGATCCTTCCGCCTCAGCCTTCCAGGTAGCTGGAACTACAGGCGCGCGCTACCACGCCC
>CAUYQG010204498.1:0-13052 GCA_963574415.1 Tarsius wallacei | reverse complement strand
GCTACCACGACCGGCTGATTTTTTGATTTATTGTAGAGATGAGGTCTCGCTTGCCCAGGCGGGTCTCGAACCCGCGGGCTCAGGCAATCCACTCACCTCAGCCTTCCAAAGGCGCGGGATTACAGGCTGAGCCACCGAGCCCGGCTTGATTTTTTTTTAAAAATGATTTACTATGCTCTCTATAAATTAATTTTTCAAAAAAGAATGGGAGAAGAGGAAGCCTACAAAGGATATCTTCTGCTTCAGATACTAAATCTTCTCTGTCCTTTCCACCCTCCACTGGCCTGGATGTTCACAGCCTCCAGCTTCCCTCATCAAGTCCCCTGATTCCACACTCTATCCTGAATCCTTGGCCCCAGGCAAGTCCTGGCCACCAATCCCCAAGCCTGGCCCCAGGAGGGGAGATCAGATCCCAAAGTCTTCAACAAACACAGGGGTATGGACACAAATGCCAGTTTCAAGGACGGTGATTAAGTTACCTTGTTGACCAGCAGAAAACACAAAGGGGAAAAGTTATTTGAAGATCTGGAAAAGCCTCTGGAGTGCTGGGGAATGGGGCTGGGCAAAGCCAGAGGGAGAAGTGGTATGAGAAAGAGCTAGTTCCTTCTGGACGCAGTAACTCACACCAGTAATCCCAGCCGAGCTGAGAGAACTGCTTGAGCTCAGGAATTCGAGACCCACCTAGACAACATGGCGAGACCTCATCTCTACAAAAAAATTTAAAAATCAGCTGGGCATGGTGGTGCTTGCCTTAATCCCAGCTACTCGGAAAGCTGAGTCAGAAGACTCACCTGAGACCAGGAAGTCAAGGCTGCAGAGTGCATGATCGTGCCACTGCACTCCGGCCTAGGCAACAGAGTGAGATCTTGACCCCCACCCCCCCAAAAAAGAGCTAGTTTCACCTGTAAGGATTCCAAGTGAAATGCTATGATCTGATGGAAACCACGTTGACAGCAAAAGAAGGAGGGCTAGATGCATTCTGTGAAGAGCCTGGTTGGAGGAAGGAGTGTCTAGGGGTATCCAGAGGAGTCAATCCAAGACAGCAATTTCAATAGGTACAATATACAAAGGTTTAGTAGCTGGAGCAACAGAAGTCTTGAATAAAGTCTTGGACAGAAAGGAGGAATGGAGAATCTACAAATGAAGAAAGACGAAGCTGAAAAAGATTCCTTCTTCAGCAAACCAAAGGCAGAGAGACCATGGGCAGCTCTCTGGTGATTGTACTCTTCACTTTCAAATTTCTGCAGATGAAAGACAACACACTTGGTCATATTTCCTGGCTACCCAAAGAAGTGACACCGCCCAGGTCTTACCTAACAGCTGATTCACCATCAATTAGTCTATATCACAGCCTACCTAGCTCACACTCACAGAGTCATATACCAAATGGCTCTGGAAAAAAAACAACCCAGTGTGAGCTGTCAAAGTCCTCTCGGTACCTGACCTCGCCCTCTAAGGTAGGTTTCATTTCAAAACTGAAAGAGACTGAAGGGCTGGGGAAGTCCAAAGATCAACAGAGCCAGGAACAGGTGGTTCCCAGCAGAAAAGTGATCCAGGCTGGAACTCAAAACAGAAACCAGACCACTGATAAGACATGGTTTATGATGTCTGTCTCCACAAGTCCTCATATGTCCTTATATGTTTTCCAATATTATGACAGGGCATAACCATACTTATTCAACTTCTGACTACTAAAAATCTTATTTTCCAAGTGTTCAAACAACTTCCTGATTTTGTTAAGTTTTAGAGCTTTGGGATTACTAATAGCTTTGGGATACCAGGGGACTTGTGAATTCTTTAGTCCCTCAAATGCGCCACAAATAATGAATTTTATCACTTCTTCCTTCCTCATCTCTCCACCAACCCTTGGCAAAATTCCTGTCTCACTAAAAAGACTTCTAAGTTGGTTATAATGGCCCTCTCACTTGAGCAATAGTCAATATAATAAATGTCCACTTTATCAAAAGAGTTAGGTTATTTGCTTGATGTTCACTTTTAACTAGCCTCATCACTTCACCTTTCTGAGTTCAGTTTCAATTTCCTCATCTTTTAAGTAAGAAGGTTGGAAACAGAAGAAAGGGAAACAAAATGCCTGTGAGCAGAGGAAAGACGTAAAGTTTTTAAGTCTCAAAGGCTTATCAAATACCAATAGGATTTTAAAAAGATACATACCTTAGCATATCACAGATGAAGCTCTAAGCATTTAAAAAAAAAACCATAAACTTCCAGAAAGAGAGAACAGATTACTTACAAAGAAAAATATTCATACTGGCATTGGACTTCAGAAACCCAAGACACTGGAAAGCTACTTACAAACTTTGTTAAGACTAGAACTAGTATCCAAGAATCCTAAACTCAACCATAACATCATGCATACATGAAGGTTAAAAAGAAATCAAACATACAGAGGGCGTGTATTTTTTTTGTATATTCACTTCAAGAAAGGAAACAAGTGTATTAAAATTGTAATACTCAATATATACCTGCCTGTCGCATGGTGACACAAACACTCATTTAATTAACACCATCTTTTGAGCAAACGTCATACTACACATTGCTACAGTAATTCAATTAAACTTCAAACAGTAATACACAGATAACATCTCTTAAAACGGGTATACATTTTTGGTACTCCCAGATAAAGACTCTGAAAGTACCACGCATATTTCCCTTCTATGAAAATCACTCAAAAAAATCCCAGCCAATTAATATTTAAAATTGTAAAAAAGCCAGGAAAGAAAAAGTATATAAGAAACATATTATTTCCCCTTCCCCAAAAAAGCTTTTTAAGGAGGCTGGACCAGATAACTTCTGATGGCCTTCTCAAGTATAAATAGAAACTGCCCCATACACAACAGTCCCTATCAGTCTGGGTTTGTGAGTTGTTCATCACCTAGTGGCCCGAAGAAGTAAATGCAGTCTATCTAGTGCCCGGATAAACTTCCAGCCATTTTGTGAGTTTTAAAGGAGTGTGCAGGGCAGCAGCCAGACCTCCTAAAGATTACAAGAGTAGGAGACTGCAAATCCTCCAGACTTACATGCAATTGTAAAGACTGAGCTCACCATCCATTCACTCTCCAAAGTGTGGGGAAGGCCTGCTCACTCTGTGCTTAAATAATCGCAAAAAGTAAAGTACAGACTTGTTAGGCTGCATTTGCAAAGCAGTGAGAAGCAGAGATTGTTTCTGCACAGACTCATCTGAATTGAAAGAAAGTTTAGGTGCTTATGGAAAACTGAAAATATGCCAGGACCGGTGGCTCAAGTCTGTAATCCTAGCACTTTGGGAGGCCAAGGTGAGAGGATTGCCTGAGTCCAGGGGTTCGAGACCAGCCTGGGCAACTTGGAGAGACCTCGTCTCTACAATAAATAAAAAATTAGCCAGGTGTGATGGCTCGCGCATGTAGTTCCAGCTACTTGGAAGGTTGAAGTAGAAGGATCACCTGATCCCAGCAGGTCGAGGCTACAGTGGCCATGAGCATGCCACTGCACTCCAGCCTGAGCAACAGAATGAGACTCTAACTCAAAAAAATAAAAAACAAAAACTGCAAATATGTCTTTGTAAGTCTCACAAATAAGAAGACTGTCCTCAAACGTTCACAGGTGGCATGTGGAAGACGGATCATATTTATTCTGGAGACTGGCCTAAAATTAATGAGACGTCTCGATTAGACTTCAGTTTAAAACTAGAAATAAGCTGGGCTCGGTGGCTCAGCCTGTAATCCCGTGCCTTTGGGAGGCTGAGGTGAGTGGATTGCCTGAGCCCGTGGGTTCGAGACCCGCCTGGGCAACTTGGCGAGACCTCATCTCTACAATAAATCAAAAAAAATCAGCCGGGCATGGTAGCGCATGCCTGTAATTTCGGCTATTAGGAAGGCTGAGGTGGAAGGAACACCGGAGCCCAGCAGGTTGAGGCTGCGGTGGCCGGGAGCGGCCACTGCACTCCAGTCTGGGCGACAGAGTGAGACTCCAACTCAAAAAAAATAAAATAAAATAAAATAAAATAAAACTAGAAATAATTTTCTACCAATCAGAGCTATTCAACATCATAATGTCCTCTCAAAGTGATGAGTTCCCCATCAATGGAATATTCAAAGAGAACTTGAATGATCATCTGGTGGGGAATGACAGAAAGCATTCCTATAATTGAACAGCAGACTGGAGACAAGGAGATTGTATTAAATTACCTCAAAGGTTCTTTCCAGCTCCAAGAGTCTATTATTCTACACAAAACAAACAAACCTACTAATAAATAACTAAGGAGTCTTCCTTCTGCTTATTTATATAAAGATCCAATCAAGCAGTACAACCTAGTGGCTAAAAGTGTAGGTTTACTGATACTTTCTACTTGAGTAAATATGAACAGATTATTTAACTCTATTTGCCTCAGTTTCATTATATATAAATTTAGAACAATAATAGTACCTATTTCAAAAGATGACTATAAAGATTCAATGATATGATACTTTGTTAAGTATTTAAAACAGTGTCTAACATATAAAAGTATTCACAACTAGCAACTTGCAAAGGAAAGGAAAAGTGGTGAGGGAAAGGCAGGGAATGAAACCCAAATGTGCTGCTTGTTTAGTTATCTGTACCCAAGCCTCAACCAAAGTATTCCAGGCTGTTGCTGGCCAGAGGCTGAGTTCCCTTGGCAACCAGCCTCAAAAAAGAGCCCAGATCTACCTTCTTCAGGGAGGCAGCTTATCTATCCCCTGCCCTAGAATCTGGCATCTTCCCTGCACAAGGAAGACACCCTTCACAAACACCACTGACCCAATCTCAAGGAGCTGAACAAGTGTTACTCTCCTTACTTGCTATGATCTACTACAGAACATCAGAGTTTTGAGGGAATACAGAGATTATCTAAAGCAATCCCTTTGTGTAATGAATGAGGACAATAAAGCCAAGAAAAGTGAAGCCCTAGACACAGCGAGTTGGTGACAGGGTAAAAACAAGATCACAGGCTTCCTTATTCCTAGTCCAGTAGTCAAAATCTTCCCATTTTTCAGGAAAGATGGGAATAACAGAACTGGCCCCACTACCTCTTAAATCACATATCCATACTTCCTACTATAGACAGGTAACAGAAAACTACAAGCAGTAAAATACAGAGCTTAGGCCGGGCACAATGGCTCAAGCCTATAATCCCAGCACTTTGGGAGGCAGAGGCAAGAGGATTGCCTGAGCTCAGGGATTCGAAACCAGCCTGGGCAACTTGATGAGATCTCGTCTCTATAATAAACAAAAAATTAGCCAGGCATGGTAGCATGCACCTGTAGTTCCAGCTACTTGGAGGGCAGACGGATTGCCTGAGCAAAGAAGGTCAAAGCTGCAGTGGCCATGAGAGTGCCACTGTACTCCAGCCTGGGTGACAGAGTGAGACTCCAACTCAAAAAAAAAAAAAGTACAGAGCTTAAGAGCATGACTCTGGTGCCAGACTGCCTTATTCAAATCCCAGCTCTACTACTTATTAACTTCATAACTTTAAGCAAGCTTCCTAACCTCTCTTTGACTCTATAAAATAGGGACAAGAGTAACTACATATAGGTTATTTTAAGGATTGAATGAGATAATCCATGTAAAGTACATAGCACATAGAAAGCTCTCAGTGTGTATACTACTCCACTTTTTGTCATTACCAGCCCTATTTAGAAGAGAAACAAGCATAACAGCAAGAGAAACTGGACAAGCTCCTACTTCTAGTCCAAAAAGCACTGAGACAACGGGTGTTTATTTAGCTCCATTTCCTGGCCCAGGGAACACCCAATCCCTCAGCAGGAGAACAACATAACTAAACTATCATTCAATTATTTGGATCTAGGAAAAAACCAATTCAGAGAATAACTGGCACGTACTGCAGTGATACAATGCTTAAGATCACAATGAAGTTTAGGCATATCAGATCTCAAGCCTGACCTTTACTCCTACACTCATCTCAAGTTCAACAAGATACAGTTTGTGTCCAGTCTTTTTACCTCAATCTACTAAGGTGATGCAGTATAATGGTTAAGAGCAAAAGCTCTGGAGTCTGGCTGCCCAGGTACAAACTGGCTCGATCATGTATATGCTTGTGTGACTTAGGCAAATTACTTTTCCTCTCACTAAGCCTTAGTTTCTCCATCTGTTAAATGAAGATAACAACTATTTTAATTATGATAACAGCTAACATTTGGTAAGCAATTTCTATGTGCCAAGCATTACGCTAAGCACTTTACATGACTTATGTCATTTAACCATCACTACAACCTTAGAGGGCAGGTATTATCATCACCCTTATTTTATAGATACAGATGTTACTCTACTTATGATGAGGTTATATTCAGATAAACCCATTATGAGTTTAAAATATTGTAAGTCAAAAATGCATCTGATACACCTGACCTACCAAACATCATAGTTTAGCCTGGCCCACCTTAAACGTGCTCAGAATACTACTAGCCTACAGTTGGGCAAAAATCACCTACCACAAAGCCTATCTTATAATAAAATGTTGACTATCTCATGTAATTTATTAAATGCAGCCAGGTATGGTGGCTCACACCTGTAATCCCAGCACTTTGAGAGGCAGAGGGAAGAGAACTGCCTGAGACCACAGGTTCAAGACCAGCCTGGGCAACTTGGTGAGACCTTCTCTCTACAACAAATCAAAAAATTAAAAAATTAGCTGGGTGTAGTGGTGCATGTCTGTGGTTCCAGCTACCTGGAAGGCTGAGGCAGAAGGATTGCCTGAGTCCAGCAGGTCGAGGCTGCGGTGGCCATGAGTGTAGTTGGCGACAGAGTGAGGCTCTGACTCAAAAAAAAAAAAAAAATCATTTAAAGCAGTGCACTGTCGAGTACTGCTTGCTTACCTTCGTGATCATATGTCTCACTGGGAGCTGCGGCTTGCTGCCCCAGCATCATGAGAAAGTATCATGCCACATGTCGCTAGCCCAGAAAAAGATAAAAGCTGAGGATCTGAAGTACAGTTTCTAATAAACGCATATCACTTCACACCATCATAAAGTCAAAATATTGTAAGTTGAACCATCATAAACTGGGGACCATCTGTACAAATGAGGAAAATGAGACATGGTTTTCTTGTTCAAGGCTGCCATTACTGGCAAAGCTGAAATGTTGGTGCAGGAGGTCTGATCCCAGAGGCCATGCTCCTTTACTCCTTCACTGCTTTGCTTCCCATAGTATTGACAACATGTGGTTGTTAGGTTGTCAGAAGACGACAATCCACGTAAAGTGGTTAGCACAGTGCCTGGCTCATCAAAATTAGCTATCACTATTATTGCTGCTATCTTCAATACCAATCTCTTTGAGCCTCTTCCAAAGATTACTATCTACTAAGTTCCAACTTCATCTAAAGGGAAAAGGTTGTTTTCTTACCTAGCTACCAGCTAACTGGTAGGGGTGGGGTCCAAGTATTTTTATTTCATTTCCCTTATAGGGATAAGTACTTGGATGGAGAGACAAGAAAATAAGTATTAGAAACCATTACTAGCAGGGTGTGGTGGCTCAAGTCCATAATCCCAGCACTTTGGGAGACCAAGGCGAGAGGATTACCTGAGCCCAGGGATTCGAGACCAGCCTGGGCAACTTGGTGAGACCTATAACAAATCAAGAAAAATTAGCCATTTGTGGTGGCACACGCCTATAGTTCCAGCTACTTGGAAGGCTGAGGCGGAAGGATCACCTGAGCCTAGCAGGTCAAGGCTGCATGGTTGTGAGCATGTCACTGCACTCTAGCATATGTGACACAGTGAGACTCTGACTCCAAAAAAAAAAAAAGGAAACTCGTTACTTCATAAAAAGCTATATACTAAAGCCTTTGCTTTTAAAAATAAAGTCTTAAGCTGGGCATGGTGGGGCAGGAGTATTGCTTGACGTATTTTGGGACGTCGAGGCAGGAATATTGCTAGATGCCAGGAGTTTGAGACTAGCCTGAGCAACATAGCAAGACCCTGTCTCTACAAAAAACAAAAAAAAATTAGCCAGGCATGGTGGTGCATGCCCAAAGTCTCAGCTACTGAGGAGGCTGAAGCAGGATTGTTTAAGCCTTGGAGTTGAAGGCTACAGTCAGCCATGATCACACCACTGCACTCCAGCATAGATGACACAGTGAGACCCTGACTCTCAAAATAAAACCTTTATTGGTCGTCTTATAAAAAATCATATACTTACAAAAAAAATTTTTTTAATAAAATAAGCAGAGATACATAGCATTTACTACAAAAGGAAACTGTCAGTCTTCTACTTCCCTTCCGCATTCTACTCTCCTGTTCTCAAAACTAGTATATTAGTCATTAAGTCCTCACAAGAAGAAAGACTGGTGTCATTTGTCATGATCTCCATTTGACAGGTACAGAAACTGAGGCTCAGAAAGGTTCAAGACCACACAGTGAGTGAATGGGTGTCCAGAATTGCAAGAAAAGAACTTTCAGATACAGAGGAAAATAAAGTTGGAAAACTTTCTCACTTATCCTGGAAGGAGGTGGCTGTGTGAAAAGGTGCCTAGAAGGTACCTAAAAAGAACCAAGACTAATGACAGGATTTTTCAGAAACACTTGAAAAGGCCGTAGCTGCTCCAAGACAAGACCAAACTGAAACTATAAACCAAAAAGCCAGTAATGTAGTGAATTATCATCAATCCTTCCTTCCCAGAAAGAGTGCAAACTATTGATAAGCCTGACAAAGCAGGATTTCATCTATGATGATATCCACACCCAGCACATCAGTCCTTGCCTCTCCAATTCCAGAATTATGTAGCACTTTATTCTAACCGACAGCACTACTCTGGTCAAAGTAAGCATTTTTTAGATTCTGAGCAACTTGAGGGCAAGAACAATGTCTTATTCATACAGATCTTCCCCTCATTATGTGATACACAATCCTATTTTTTGGTTTAAAAATTTAATAAGCCGGGCTCAGTGGCTCAGCCTGTAATCCCACCCCTTGGGAGGCTGAGGTGAGTGGATTGCCTGAGCCCGCGGGTGCGAGATCCACCTGGGCAACTTGGCGAGACCTCATCTCTACAATAAATCAAAAAATTAGCTGGGCGTGGTAGCACGCACCTGTAGCTCCAGCTACTTGGAAGGCTGAGGTGGAAGGATCGCCGGAGCCCAGCAGGTCGAGGATGCGGTGGCCGGGAGTGGCCACTGCACTCCACCAGTCTGGGTAACAGAGTGAGACTCCAACTCAAAAAAATAAAAAATAAAAAATAAAAATTTAATAAATTTATTCATTCAACTTCTATGCTCTAGGCACTATTCTGGGAGGTAGAGATATAGCAGTGAGCAAAACAAAGTTTTAATCATCATTCCATGTACATGCTAGTAGGGGGTGACATACAATAAACTATGATAGAGAATCCCTAATCCCTAGAACAATGCCTGGCACATAGTAGGCAGCACTCAGTAAGCACCTGCTGAATTCATTAATTAGTAATATGACAAATAGCAATAAGTGCTATGGGGAAAAGTAAAGCAGGGAGGGGGGGACAGACAAGGCAGAGGTAGGGATGGTTGTGTTCTTCATTTTTTTGAGGAGTGTGTATGGAAATTAGGGGTCTTTGTTAAGATGATTAGGATGTTTCAGTTAGGGAAGAGGAAAGGAATTCAAGAATGATTGCTATTTTATGGCAGAACAAAATAAATTTAAGGAACTCATGTCTCTGATCCCACCTACTGAGCACAAGCAAGACAACGTGAGCCAGGGACATTGTTTCAGAGAGACAATAACTTCAACCAGGATGGTCAAGGAATACTTCACTATCAGGTGACAGGTGAGCAGAAACCTGCAGGAGGTAAGGCAAAAGGCCATACTGATATCTAGAAGAACAGTGCTCCAGGCAGAAAAAAACAACTACAAAGGCCCCAAGGCCTGGCATGCTGGAGCAACTCTAAGGAGACCAATATGACTACAGCACAAAGAGAAGTAAGTAGGAGATGAAGTCAGAGCAGCTGGGAGAAGATAGTGCTGCAGAGTCTGTGTGGCTTTATAGACCACGGTAAGGACTAAGGACTACCTTTTAATCCAGGTGGAATTTTAATGCAGGCACCTAGTGGACAGTTTTCAGTAGAGTAGTGGCTTGATCTGATACACAGTTAAAAGGATTATTCTGGTCACTTAAAATTAGACTGAGGAGACCAAGAGCAAAAGGAGGAAACCCATTTAAAAGGCTATTCCAATGGCAGCAGGGCAAATGGTGGGAAGTGTTCAAATACAGGATATATTGTAAGATGAAGCTGACAGGATCTGATGGTAGATTGGATGAGAAGAGTATAAAAATAGAATCAAGGCGACTCCTCTGTATATTCAATACAACTGAAACTCAGACAGAAAGGAACTTCCAGAGACACAGGTTTGAGATGAGAAGTTCTGGAGTTAGGTTTTTTAATCAATTCAAGAAGCTATTAGGCTGGGTACAGTGGCTCACACCCATAATCCCAGCACTTTGGGAGGCTGATGTGGGAGAATCACTTGAGACCAGCCTGGGCAACACAGCAAAATCCTGTCTCTATTTAGGGGAAAAAAAAAATTAGCGAAGCGTGGTGTGTCCCTGTAATCCCAGCTACTGGGAAGGAAGAGCCAGGAGCAACACCTGAGCTCAAGCGTTCAAGGTTGCAGTAAGCTATGATGGTGCCACTGCACTACAGCCTGGGCAACAGAGCAAGATTCAGTCTCTTAAAAAAAAAGAAAAACAGCCGGGCTCGGTGGCTCAGCCTGTAATCCCGCGCCTTGGGAGGCTGAGGTGAGTGGATTGCCTGAGCCCGCGGGTTCAAGACCCGCCTGGGCAGGCGAAACCTCCTCTCTACAATAAATCAAAAAATCAGCCGGGCGTGATAGCGCGTGCCTGTAGTTCCGGCTACTCGGAAGGCTGAGGCGGAAGGATCGCCGGAGCCCAGCAGGTCGAGGCTGCGGTGGCTGGAAGCAGCCGCTGCACTCCAGTCTGGGCGATGGAGTGAGACGCCAACTCAAGAAAAAAAAAAGAAAAAGAAGCTATCAGACACCCAAGTGGAGGCATCCAGTAGACAGATGGACACAGTCTTAAAGTTCAGGAGAAGACATTCAAGATTGTAACATAAACTCGAGAATTGTCAGGGTATATGTGGCTGAGAAATTACCTCTTAATCTAAATGCTATTTTTCTAAGCTTGTTTTCTCCTACTCTACACATATCACTTTCTTCTTTAATCCAAGTAAAAATCCCAGTATTGTCCAATAAATACACATAAGGTTTCTGCTTAATACAGATATATCTGTGTCTCAAAAAAACAAAAAATCATTCTTAATACAGGCACAACAGATTTTACACAGTAAATAATGCTGAACTAATGCTTTGCCTGGTTGAAGCTAATGTCTCTCTGAAACAAAGTCCCTGACTCACATCTTGCTCGCACTCAGTAGGTGGGATCAGAGACATGATGAGTTCCTTAAATTTATTTTGTTCTGCCATAAAATAGCAATCATTCTTGAATTCCTTTCTTCCTCCCTAACTCAAACATCCTAACCAGCTTAACAAAGACCCTAAATTTCCATATATACTCCTCCTCAAAAACAAAGAACACAATCAGATTCAAAAGTTGGATGAGAAAAGGATATGCTATGTACTGCACTGCACCTACTTTCTTTTACTGAACACGGTGTTACTGATCATTTGCTAATTCAAAGGTTGAGCTTAATTTACACTTTCTCCTTAGAATCTCTAGAAAAGAGCCGGGCTCGGTGGCTCAGCCTGTAATGCCGTGATTTGGGAGGCTGAGGTGAGTGAGTGGATTGCCTGAGCCCGTGGGTTCGAGACCCGCCTGGGCAACTTGCTGAGACCTCATCTCTACAATAAATCAAAAAATTAGCTGGTCGAGGTAGCACGCGCCTGTAGTTTCAGCTACTTGGAAGGCTGAGGTGGAAGGATCGCCAGAGCCCAGCAGGTCAAGGCTGCGGTAGCCAGGAGTATACCACTGCACTCCAGTCTGGGCGACAGAGTGAGACTCCAACTCGGAAAAAAAGAAAAAAAAAAAAAAAATCTCTAGAAGTGCAATTCCTGGTGGCTTCATCTTAAAAGAGTATCACTACTATAAAATAAGGCCTTTAATTTTCTGTGTTCCAGCAAGCATAATCAAGTCTCAATAACCTACACTAGTGAAGCAGTAAAACAATAATTATGAAAAAGTAGATAATGCAAATATCCTTCATATCTTCCTGAAATGGCTACAACTTCTGAATGGACTGTACTCTTTCTGCCTCTGGGCCTCTGCTCCCTCAGACTAGAATGCCCTTCCCCGCCCTCCATCTTGCAATCTGCTAACATGGGACTCAGCCTAGATGTCAATTTATCAAGACAGCCTTCTGGGATCCCCTCCAAGGCTGAATCCATGGCCCTTCCTCTGTGTTCTCCTAGCATCCGCTGCTAATCCATATCCTAATATTTAACACAGTGTGCTATATTACTTGTTTGTCTCCCTCTCCTTACCAATAGACAGCTTAAGGACAAGGACATCTCATTGATTTTTTACATCCTTAGTACCAGGAACATATCTAATTATCTGTTGAATGAAAAAGTGAATAAAATGAAATTTGACCTGGAATAACTTTGGTGATTTTTGTAACACATCTTCCTTGATAAACCACCTACACTGAAGTTGATTATTAAAATTACTGGCATGGCTGGGCTCGGTGGCTCAGCCTGTAATCCCGCGCTTTGGGAGGCCGAGGTGAGTGAATTGCCTGAGCCCACGGGTTCGAGACCCGCCTGGGCATCTTGGTGAGACCTCACCTCTACAATAAATCAAGAAAACTAGCCGGGCTCGGTGGCTCAGACTGTAATCCCGTGCCTTTGGGAGGCTGAGGTGAGTGGATTGCCTGAGCCCGCGGGTTCAAGACCCGCCTGGGCAAGCGAGACCTCATCTTTACAATAAATCAAAAAATTAGCCGGGCGTGGTAGCGCGCGCCTATAATTCCAGCTACTTGGAAGGCTGAGGCGGAAGGATCGCCGGAGCCCAGCAGGTCGAGGCTGTGGTGGCCGGGAGCGGCCACTGCACTCCAGTCTGGGCGACAGAGTGAAACTCC
>CAUYQG010204495.1:0-13028 GCA_963574415.1 Tarsius wallacei | reverse complement strand
AAAAAAAAGATAGAAAAGAAACACGAACATTCTCTTCACTCTAGTTCATTCAATGTATATTCAATGTAATTACGAATCGAATTACCGACATGAAAATAAAATCCGAAAAAACATATAAACACTTTGAAAAAGAAAAACAATAGGAAACACAAAACTCTTGACGTATAAAAACGTTCAACAACTTTAACTCAAACAAAAGTTAATTGTGGAAAATATATGGAGAGAATGAGAAGAATTCTTTATTTTAATTAATAATTAATTATGTAATAATAAACGAGACATGCTACTGAAAATGTGGGAGAAGAAGAAATGAAAGATGAATTTGAGAGGAGGGAACCAACTTTTTGCCTTATTCTGAAGCTTCTTTTCATTTCCTATTTTTTCGCTTTTTTACTTCATTACTCAATTTCGAGAAAAAGTTATTAATGGTTAAATAAAATAGAAAAAAATATATTCTATCAAAAACACTCAAAAAAATTTTACATATATAGTGTAACCAAAAAAAAACTGTGTGTAATAACTTGTGTCGGGTAATGATGAATCATCAGACTAGAATTCAGAATTATGAAAGGTCAGGAAAAGTAATCAGTAGAAAAACCACAAAAAAATCATAACAGATTAAAGTTAAGAACTTAAATTTTCACTAATTTCAATAGTCTACGGATTAGAATTAAATGTTGGAAAATTTGTTTGATTAAATGTTGAATCATCATTTGAAATTGTGTGCAATTACGTAATATTAACTTACTTCTTGAAAAGTTTACATTTTATGAGTTATATAAATAATGGAAAAGAAGGAAAATTTTTACTGTTGAATTACTGCAGTTGACAATTTGTAAAAAAATATAAAAATTATCATGGAACTTTAAATACACAAAAGAAAAAATGCGTTCTAGTGATCTAAATTTGAATGTTTTTTTTAAAAGCTTGTACAAAGAAATATGACATTTTAAACTTGATTGAATTAAAACAAAAAAAACCACAACAGCGACATCAAATAGTTGAAGCCGGTTTTGCGATAAAAAAATGATTGAAATAAAAAAATCGTTTTGTCTAATGTGAAAACGTTAATGTTAATCATCATTTGAACTGATCAAGATCGTTAATCGAAACAACGTTTGGTCGGCATTATTCCATACGACCAATTGCTTGACAATGACAAACAAGCCAATTAAAAACCAGTTTAAGGTTTTTCGGTTCGTTCACCAAAAATGATCATCGTTCATGAGCACAAGCAGACATCACCATCATCATCATAATCAACGAACCAACCTCATCATCAAAGTGAAAGTGAATTTATAATACATGTGTGTAGAAGAGTAAAATAAAAATACAAAAATAAGAAAAATGGGGAAAAGATAGTAGAAGACATACGATTTGCATTTGTATTAACAGGAGAGACGTGAGAATTTGGTGAATAACGAATAAAAGATGAAGACGACGACGAAACTCGATTTGATCATTAGTTAGACTTGCTGGTTGTCTGTCTGGTTCCCCGTTTTGGTCGGCTTTCCTTTCGGCAAAGGCTAAAATTGCACGAATGGAAGCATTGAAAGATCGGGTAAGCAAATCGAGAATGATGAATTGCGTGATTGAAGTAAAGTGTTTTTCTTACTAAAAATAATAATAATAAAATTCAATAAATACGTAAGATATAAAATGAAAGAAAAAAAGAGAAAAAAAGAAAAAAAAATTAGGAGGAGATACGCAAGTATACAAGATCTTAAATCGTCTTATATTCTTCAAGTTGTAATCATTCCATTGGGTTGATGTTGTTGTTGTTGTATAAATAAACACTCAAGATTGCAATCATCATCTTGCTAACTCACAAATGATATGGGAAACGAAATTCAAGATTCTGATGGAAGATATAAAGGATCGAGCAACAAGGACGAACAAGTCCATCTATAAGTTTGAGTGAAAATGCGCGTGTGAGTGTGTGTGTATGTGTGTGTGTGAAAACATGGGTCGAAAACATGTGTTCTCAATTTTTTTTTGGGCTATGTGATGATAAAAATAAGAAGTAAATAACAAAAACTTTTTTTTTAGGTTGACGATCAAAACGATGAGCAATGAAGATAATAGTGAGAATCCAAAAAAAGAATAACAAGAAAGAAGAAAAAGAATTCATGATTCATCTCCTAAATAAAGAAAGAAAAGAAAAAAGAATGAGTGAATGAATGAAAAAAAAGATTCTTATTCTTTATTCGAATAGAATCTCATCTTACATTTTTTTCTTGTTTTGGTTTCTTTTCTTCCATTCATTCGTTTCATTCTCTTGTCGTTCTTGTTCTATCATTCTTTTCTTTCATTGATTATTATCGGTTTGATTAATTAGATTTTGTCCCGCTTTATTTCTCTCAGTTTCTTTTTATGTCTACAATTCGGTGTTCAATTGAATTTGAAAGGAAATGAAAATAACTACGGAAGATTAGATTGCCACATGTGGTGGATAGGAATGGTAATATTATAATAAAAAGAAAAAAAATGAGAGAAAGAGATTTCTCATTCTTGGTTCAAGGTTCATATATTTAGACAAAATGAGAAAAGAGAGAGAGAGAGAGAGAGATTGATAATGATTCATTCATTCATTCATGTGAACCAGAAGCTTTGTGGTTCGTGGTTATATACATAAAACTATGGTTTTGGTTAAAATAAACTTAAGGCTCGATGACGGCTTAGATGTTGATGATGATGATGATGAATGGAAAATGAATGAGGATTGAAAAGAAACTAGATTGTTTTCCTTTTCTCGCTTTTCAACTGATCTCCTCTTACTTTCAATTCTGTTAAAATAAAAAAAAACACAGAAGAATAAAATGGCAATAAACGATGATGAGATCACCATCTTTCTCCCTCATCTAGACTTTTACCATTTCATCAGTTGTAGGATGACAAGTGAATTGAAATGCTGAACCATGAAGGAATAGAAAATAAGAGAAGGGGAAGAGAGTACCAAAATACATCATCTGGTTTGTCACGCATCAATTGATGGGCCAAGACGAAAGAAGAAACGTCGAAGAATGAAGAAACAACAGCAACAAAGACAACAATAAAAAAGAAATAACACACACAAAAAAATTGCGATCAACCATAAGATGAGAAAAAAATAATAATAACAATAAAAGAAATCAAACATAATATTATATATATGAAAAAGAAAAATAATAATAAATTGAACTCAATTTATATTGCGATCGAAGAAAAAAGTAAAAAAATGAACGGAAATAAAAAAGAATTTAAGAAAAAAAAGAAGCAAATCATTAATTTTAGTTGTTGTTGCTCATCGAATGATGAGTAAGTAAGTGAATCGAATCGATGATTCACAATTGAAAGGGAGAGGGAATTACCAAATGGAAAGGAACAGGAACAAACTATTATTGAGCCATAGAAACATTTAGTTGTTGAAACAATTGAATAGTAAGGAATTGTATCCTTAGATGCGTTATCCTATATCGTTATAACAATAATAAAAGAGTGAAATGGCTGACTAAAACTAAGATATCAACAAAACTATTAAAATTTGCAATTCTGTTTGTTCTCAAACATTATAAGCATTTATATACGAAACAAAGCAAAAAACCTCAAATAACAACAATTTCATTGTCTTATTGCATTAAATTGTGAGAATAAAGTGCAGACCACGGTCTAATCTTAAACTGAAATTCAATTCTAAAATTGATTGTTTGATAGATTAAATTATATAATACATAGAGTTTATGATGTTTACTTTAGCCCAAACTTATCTGAAACATCTGTTTGAAACACACAAACATTCACATCTATTTAAAAAAAGAATAAAATAAGAATAAACGAAAATTAGTAAAAAAACGTTAGTGAAAAAAAAATGAACGTACCAAAAATGTTGCAATATTGCCTATGACATTTGTATATCTAAAGGTGATGATTAATTATTTGTTTTCGTGACAAAACATAAGAGTATAGTGAAAGAATAATAATAAAATAAAATGAAATAAAACAAAATGACAACAACAGAACACATTAAATTTGATAAAGAATCATTTGAAAAAACAAAATAAGAATAACCAAAAAAAACTATAGTAACTATCTGTGATGTAGACTCTTTGCACGCAAACATTAAATAGGGAGGTAATTATTGATTTGTATGGCCCATTAAAAATTGTTAAACAAGAATATTGTTTCTTTTCTTTTCAATTTAAACTTATATTTTTAATTAGAGATGGCCAGGTTGTACATTGTGTTCTCATGTTTCATTCACTAAAAAGTAATAATTATATTAAAATTATTTATTCCACCGACTACCACAAACCAAACTAATACAAAACGGCTCTCACACAAATATAAAATGGGTTTTGGTTTCAACATTCTCTTGGGTTCATTTGAATAATAATGATTCCCTATCATCATCAGAACGAAATAGTTTCTAGACAAAACTACACGAATAATAATAAAAACAATTGCTTATGAATGTAAAAACATAGAAAAAAGGGAATAGGAAAGTGGAAAAGAATCAGGCTTACATTCATAAATTGAGTAAAGAATTCTTCTATACAAAATAGAATATTCCACAGTCACTAACATACACGAAAGGAAGTTTGTTTGTTGTTCCCTCTAAGTAATTTTCCGTCTTTTTTCTTCCATTTCTTTTTCTTTCTTTTGCTAGCTATTAAACATATATAAAAGTAAGAATGAAAACCAAGTTAGATTGAAGGAAAGAAAAAACAGAAAACAATATAGGAGATAAAAGAAGAAGAATATAATAAAATAACAAGAAAAAACAACAAATGAGTAACACAAAACAGAACTTGAAACAATTTTTTTTCTTTTTTGGTATTCTTATTTGAGACACTCAGCTATTGCTACGACTTTTTTTGGATTGGTCGGTTTTTATTGGTTTTAAGGGCAACCATCGGTTTCATTTAAACGTAAATGTAAGAAATGCCAAACAAGAAAAAACTAAATGGAAAAATAAGGAAGTCTTGTCTTCCGAACCAAATAAAGAACAATTTTTAGCATTTGTGAGCATTTGGTTCATGTCAACAAAATAACAAATATAAAACCGAGATTCACTTAACTCATATACTATAAAATATTGAGTATGTTTAAAATGAAACAATTCTTTTTTAAATAAAATCACTTTTCTATTATTTATTTGAAGAACAAAAAAAACAAATGTAAATATAAAATCCGCAAACAAAAAAAAAGATTTGACGTTATTTAATATGTTTTCTCTTTTGTTAATTTGAAATATATAATTAAAAAAATCGATACAGATAAGAAAGAAGACGGAAAATGCAATCAGTTCAAATGCACAAAATGTACGAACAAATAACAAAAAAAAAACTTTTTTTTTCAGTTGTCGTCGTTGTTATCCATTTTCGTTGATTTATTATTTGTTTGTATGTCGAACATTTGTTTCTTGTGTATATTTTCCAATTGGACAACTTTCCACATTCGGTGACGAGGCCAGAAAAAAAACAGAATAAAACACAAAAACTGAAAACATAGTGGGAAAAATAGAGATTGCGTGTTTCTTGTTTTTTTCACTAACTTTTTTTTGTCTTTCTTTATTTTTATACCATTTTAATGCATTCAATCTCTTATAATTTTCTTTCCTTTTCCATATAGATTATGATTTATGATAGTAAGATCTAGGCAAGAGAGGTTTCCATAATTTATTATTACATTCTGTCTGACTTGGTGCAATGTTTATGAAGCAATGATGATAGGAAAACTTGATTTCTCAACCAAACCCCCTTCCCCTTACTCTTCAATTCGTTTGTCGCCAAAAAAAAAGACATTCATTCAACGATGGTCCCGAGCGATTGAAACGGAAACAACATTGAATGTTATAAAAACAAAAAACAAAATGCAAAATCTTATTATGCGATGAACATACAAGACAAAGCGAATAACATTCTTTAATCAAATTCAATTGAATAATGTTAAAATATTTAGCAATAAAAATGCATTACAGGAAAGCAAACGTTCAGTGATTGGAATTGATTGGCCTTGTTTGGTTTTTTTCGTGTATTTATCCTTCTTTTTTAGTCTATCCAAACAATGTGTTCGTATATATATAATAATGATAAATCTTTTAATCATAAAAAAACATATATATAAAACAAAATGTATTGGACTCTATCTCGAGTAGGCGACAACGTCTTGTTCGCAACACAACAACAACACAAAACAAACGAATAAAACAAAAATCATTGTAATCATCATCATTAACATTAACAAATAGAATCATACACCAACATTTATATATATATTTATATAAATAAAGATATTATTATTATGTTATTATTATTTTTATTATGATTATGATTATCATCAAATGAGAATAAAAGTTGAGTAAGGACGAATGAACTGACTTTTGTGTGTTAGTTCGCTCCCTGTTCCCTATCGTATAAAAGATAGCAAACAATACAAATATTATTTTTAAAAAATAAAACAATAACAACTAAAATAAATAGACAAAAAATCGTACAATAGCAAAAGGAAGGTTATTTGAAAAGATGAAAAAAAGCAAAAATGAGTTTGTGTTAAACCAGGAAATAGATTGTGTACAAAATTAAAAAAAAGAAGATTCATTGTGTTTTAACATATATAAAGGTTAACATGTTTGTTTCCATTTCTTTGGTTATCTTAGAGGGGTTTGAACGAAACACCAAACATACAAAAAAAAGCAAAACAGAAAAGTGAAAAAGTGTTTAGGTTTTTGGCTGCAATCTAATACAACACAAACACATAGAGTTATAGTTTAGTAAATTGTCATTTATTTCTTCTCCTTCTCTACTATTCACTCACCCACACCCTCACATCTCTTTCACTCCTACTCTTTACCCTCTCTGATCATCATCATCATTATCGTTTAATGTTATTGCATTTGGCTCGGGAAAACACACGTTGTTTGTACAACGTTTAGCTATATTTTGCTGTGTGCGCCCCTTGGTCCCGAGAGAAGTGAACCGAGTGTAGGTTTTGGTCAGGAGAGAATACTGACAAAACAACAACAAGAAAAAAAACAGAGAACAAAAACAACAGACCAACTGAATACAATTTCATTTTATCGAATATAAATGTTTTTAGCAATAAAAGTTGACAATCATCATCATAAAATGAACAAGAAAAGCAACAACATCATCGTCATAATTGTATAATAACATAAACCAGAAAGCTGGTATTGTGTAGTCAAATTATATAGATGATATATAATCAAACATGACATGTAATCGAATAATAAATAAAAACACGATTTTAGTGCAAAAGATAAAAACACTTAAAACCAAAGCTGCCAAGTTTTGTTTTACATAAAAAACCCAAATTCAATTTTAAATGCTAGAAACTAAATTAATAAAAAAATAATAGATTATAGAATAAGATTCAATAAATTATATAAGTTTTCAATTTTGAACATGTTTAATAATTCTTCAATAATCTTATTTTTCATGAATTTGTGTTCAATTAGTGTATTATTTATATAAAATTCTTTTTTCAATTTTGTATGTGTACTTTGTTTTGAAAAAACAAAAACACAAAACAACAATTTAAAGCAAACGACAACTAATACCCTTATTCATTTATATAAAAGAGGTGAAAAGTGTATTCTTTTTTATAAGAATCGTATGTTTTGTCTGATGACAATGAAGGTTCAGTCCAATATCAAATCACAAAATTGCGGAAATAAGTAGTTTTAAATCGATTTGTTTTCCAAAGATAAAGATTGAAAAATTGGAAAAAGTAATGATTTAAAGTTGATGACGAACAAACGAAAAAGATGTTAGAACCAAAATAAAAGTTTTGGTAAATCGGATTATAATGTTCGTTCAATCTTCAAATTCTAATAAATGAAATGTTTTAGTTCAATTCGTTCTTTTTGTTAAGAATTGAATAAAAATGATTGTCAAAAATAATGTAGTTTACAGTTGCATTTGAAAAAATATATGATGAAGAATTATTATTGGAATAAAAAATCGTTTTAGAAAATTGTTTTTTACAGTAAAAGTGTGTTCTTGTGTTAGGTTTCCAAACAATAAAGCTTTTCACTTCCGTCACAAAACAGAAGTTTTAATTTACACTCGAACAATGTCAACTTGAACTAATCCGGATTCCCTACATTTCATACAAACAAAAATCAATGAAATTGTTTAAGCCTTTTGCACTTTCTTTTTTTTGAGCAACCAGCCTTCATTTCTCAATCGTTTTAATAAAGTTTACGGTACATTAGCTAATAATTTAGCCATTCTCCATTTTTTTTCTTTTCAATCTAGAATTCGAAAGAAGCCAAAGAATAGTAATCATAATCATCAAAATCGTCTTCCATCAACCTTCAACATAATTTTTTTTACTTCAATTCACTCTAAACTCTCATTTCTCTTAATTCATCTCTTTTTGTTATTTTTTCAAATCATAAAAATCAAACAACTACAAAAAAAACGATAGTAACAATGAAAGCAATAATAATAATAATAACAAAAATCTAAACAGCAAAAACAACGTAAAAAACTTTTTATTTTTTCAAAGTTTTGTGTTCCACAGCTAAACTAATACTATCCAACACAAAAAAGCTATCAAAAACAAAAATAATGGGATTTTTGTTGTCGTAGTTGATGATGATGATGTTGTTGTTAGTACTGTTGATGTTGTTGTTGTTAAAGAGAACAAAAAGAAAGAGAATGGGAGAATGACGGTGAAATCCCTCTGAACAAAAAAATAATAATAATAATAATAGAAACAACAAAATATAATATCCTGGATCGCGGAATCATCCAACAATGTGGGAAGAAAAGGAGAGATAGAACAGAGACAGGATTCTATATCCAGAAAGACTCTTTCAAAATTAAATAAATTTTCAAAGAGAAAACTTTCACTTTTCCATTCGATGTTATTCCATTCTCTCTCTCTCTCTCTCTCTCTCTCTCTCTCTTATTCGTTTGGTTCTCTAGAGTATAAGTTGGGATTTGTGTTTCGTGTGCCACATTTACCGAACACACACACACAATCATAAAAGCCATAATAGAGAGACATCATCATGGCCTAACAAATACCAAAACCTATAGAAGAACCAAGAATGAAATAAAAGAAAAGGAAGACGAAATGTTTTATTCTATAATAATAATAAAAAAAAGACTGAAAAAAATGAATGGGATAGGAAAGGAAAGAATCCATTCATTTATACTCAAAGCAAAGAATAGTTGCACGAAGGGTATGAACGAAGCAAATTAAATTGAATTGCAAGATATAAAAAAGAAAGCTATAAGAAAAACGAGAAAACTAAAAAAATAACATTGGAAAATGAGATTGAAAGTGAATGGGATGCATAAAATAATAAGAATAAAATCAAATGATAGAATGATTAAACAAAAAATAGAAAAAATAATGTTAAAATAGTTAAATGAAAACAAGAGATAAGATTTGATGATCCAATTGGGAATTGGTCTTAAATTTAAAAAATAACAAAAATATATACTATATAACTATAAACATCATTGTCACATTTTCATCAAACCATCCAAAAATTGCAATGAAAAATTGAAATAACAAATTAAATTTAAACTATAAAAATGTTTTTTCAACACTGGTATATATATTAGAATGGAAAAAGCAGTTTACTAAAAAAAACGAAAAAAATTAAATCAATTTAATAAAACTAAAAACTAAAAGAAAATAGTATAACTAATAGTGGAATATTCCTACAATTCTATGATTTTAAAGTTGAAACCGTTATACCCACAAACTAATTATTTCTTTCCATGAATCATGGAAAAATATTATTATTGGAAAAGAAAGAAAAAAGATAGATAAAATAATTGAGTTTTAAATCATATTTAAACTAAAATAAATGAACTTTAAAACAAGAATTCTCTAGTTTTGTTAAATTTAGCCAACATAAAATTCAATTAAGGCAAATTTATAGAATGGAAACAATAGTGAATATACCTGAATGTATACTATTCAAATCACAATAATAAAACAAAAATTGCATCCTTTTCCAAATCAAATTTTGAATCAAATTGTGGGTTCAAACAAAAATGGAATTTTCCATATAACAAAATGAAAGCGTATATGTTAAAAAACAAGCACAAATTAGAGTAAACAAATCTTTGCTAAAAAACAAAATATAATGATTATTTTGGTTTTAATGATATTTGTTCCAAATTTCGTTGTTTTCGTAATCTATTACAATTTTAAAACCAAAATTTATGTTTTCATGATTTAAATGAAATGGAAATAAACCATCAAATCCATTAGTTTCGAATTTAGAGTGTTCAATTGAATAGGCAAAACTAGAAAAAAATTGTATATAAACTTAATAATAAAAATCAATCCAATTGACATTGTGTCAGCAAATAACAAATATAGATAAAAGTAAAGAAAAAAATTGTAAGAATAATAAAAATTCAATATCATGGAATTGTCGTTTCATATACTTTTTTGTCGTCAAACTAAGCATTCGTGTGGATGTATTTGAATGTTTTTTGACCTATGAATAAATAATATTACTGAATATATTATAAGAACGTTAAAATATGAAATCATTGAATAGTGTCTCTGACACAAATAAACATAAGTATACACACAGATAGGAAGCACAAACACAAACAATCTCTTTTTTTTTTGTTAAAGTGACGACCAAAACGACGATTCAATGGCAAACAAACATTTTCTTCCGTCCACCATTCCATGATAGCTATCGAATGAAATCTTAATGTAAAACAGAGGTTCCCAAACCTTTCAAGTGCAAAGCCACATATTGTTAAAAAATATTCATATATGGTACTAAAATAAAAATGTTGGCTTCACTGTATTGCATTCTTTACTTAATTAAAATCATTTGTGCCATTACATTTTAAATCTGACGACCATTTTCAGACTATTTGAGCTTATAAATGAGTCTATACTTTCAATTTGGTTATATATCAGTTACAATCTTCCATATACAAAAATTAATGTTAAATTTATCATATGTAATAGAGAATGGTGGAAATGGAAATAAAGCACAAAACCTGAAATCGATTTCAAATATTCTCACTTTTCACGTCTACTATTCAATGTTTGTTATACTTTCTCAAATATACTGTGGAGTAACATATTCTAAATTAAAGAAACAAAAATATGGAAAAATAAATAAATAAATAAGAAAGAAAATTGAATTGAATTGAATAAATTGAAACGCTAAATAAATTTATAACAAATTGAAAATGACAAAGACAACTAAAAACAAAATATTTTGAACATTGGAAATTGAAAGTTAATTATTTCTGTTTTTGCTTAAAACTTGAAAACGAAAAAACGGCAACAAAGAAACTTTGTAATTTAAAATTAAAAATGACAAGATTTGCAATTGGAGAATGAGAAAAAGAATGGGAACAGTACACTCTCAACAATAATATTAATGTTCGTTGTCTGGTAAGAAATGAATAAGACTTGAGACAAAATTACGTAAAGATAGAAAAGAATTAATGAATAATTCAATTCGCAAACAAAACGAACTAAAAAAAACAAGAGAACGAATTAAATAATTCGTGACCAAAATGTTTGTGAAACAACACCACACAAAAAAAAGGAGAAGACAAAGAAATAAAAGACCCAACATTGCAACCAAAAAGACATGAGAAAACCAAAAAAAAGGACGAAGAACAAGATTACGAACTAAAGTGAACCCAACGTAGTTGTACTGAAAGAAAAATGGGAAATAGGGTACAACAAATAAAAAAAAGTAATTTAAACAACCCTATATTATAAATGAAACTATAATACAAAAAAAATTAAGGTTTGTAATAAAACGGAAAAGTAATTTCCTTACTATTGAAGAATTTTGGTTTACTTCCTTTTGAATTGGTGTATACGATTGAAATGGTTTTGAACATGAAGTTTTAGTTTGAGCATTTTGGGGAGTAATTAGTGTTATGATGTAAAAACAAACCTTTTTTATTATTATTTATTGTTAAGAGAATATTGTCTACTTTATTTTGATATTGCTGCCATCGTGTGGTTTAATATATAACAATTTAAATTATTTTAAAAAATTTATTTTTTGTTATTAAAAGATCAAAAATTTCTAATATTATCTTTGCTTTTGATTATTTTCTGGTGAGTTCTGTTTTATTAGTTATTATGTTGGTTGCACGTTGTTTTCCATGTTGGATTGAGAGAAATGGAATCAATCTTCCACATAATTTTACAACTATAAATGCACAAGCTACGATGATGGTTATGCATAACGGTTTGTGCTGATAACGTTTTTTGATGAATCCATTGTTTCATTTATTACAAACAAACATAACAAACAAGAACATCAACATCACACAACTGTCTTCCTTTCTTAATTGACCATCGATAAAAACTTGATGATAGAACAATGTTGAACTTGATTCATTCATAAGTGACGCGATCACTTTGTAACTTTGTCCAGCAAAATGTATTGATTAGTGTTAAAATGTTTCAAAATCAATTAAAAATATAAAATTGTCAAAATACAAGTTTTTAATAAATTTAGAAGAAGGGAGAGTGAGCAAAGAGGACTAATTCCGAGAGTTCAAAGTATTTGTAAACCAAAGATTCAAAGGTCTTGCAGTCCAAGGTTAAACAAATGGTATGTGTTTTGTTTCTTATCAAAATGTTTAAGTTTCAAATTAAACTGAATTGAATTAAGTTTTTTGATTGACTCATGGTTGACTAAATATGCTATTGTAAACTAGGAAGTTGTAGGTGTGACCGTTTGTTTCAAGTTCATCAGTTATAAAAATATAATCAATGTCAACTTTGCTACTGATGAAGATGATAATTTTCTAATTTAATCAACCGATCTCGTGATTTGAGACACCATTTGCTTGCAGTACGACAACCGGACACGACATCAACAAGATAGCATCCTGAATCCTTCTACATATCCGATTGTTCCATTTTTGTGCAAATTTCATCAAACGACAACTTTTATTTTTTTAGACAATTTCGTAAACAAACTATCATTAAACTAGTATAAAATTGAACTTGTTTTTCGTTAATTTGGTTAATTCAAATTATTGAAAATATTAAAC
>CAUYQG010204492.1:0-13560 GCA_963574415.1 Tarsius wallacei | reverse complement strand
CACCGCAGCCTCGACCTACTGGGCTCCGGCGATCCTTCCGCCTCAGCCTTCCAAGTAGCTGGAACTACAGGCGCACGCTACCACGCCCGGCTAATTTTTGATTTATTGTAGAGATGAGGTCTCGCCAGGTTGCCCAGGCGGGTCTCGAACCCGCGGGCTGCTCAGGCAATCCACTCACCTCGGCCTCCCAAGGCACGGGATTACAGGCTGAGCCACCAAGCCCGGCTCCTCCTCAATTTCATTCACCAATTTAATTTTATTTGTAGCTGTTTCTTGGTTTCTTTCTCAGGTTGTTCGCTGTTGGCATATAGATGGCTACTAACATTTGGTATGTTGATTTTGTATTCTGTAGTTTCACTGAATTTATCAGTTCAAATAGGTTTTCGGTGGAGTCCTTAGTTTTTTTTCTATGTATAAGATCGTATTGTCTGCAAACCAGGATAATTTGGCTTTTTCCTTTCCATTTGGAGATCTTTTATTTCTGTCTTTTGTCTAATTACTCTGGCTAAGACTCATTACTATGTTAAATAAAAGTGGTCCTTGTCTTGTTCCAGATCTAAGAGGAAAGGCTTTGAATTTTTCTCCTTTCAGTATGATACTGGCTGTACATTTGTCGTATATGAATGTTATCATGTTGAGTTGTGTTCCTTCTATACCCAGTTTTCTGAGAGTTGTCATAAAGTGATACTGAACTTTATTGAATTCTTTTTTGGCATCTATTGAAATGATTGTATGATTGGCTTATTTTGTTGATATGATTGATGTATCACATTTAGTAATTTGCATGTATTAAATTTGTCTCCTTGGAATGAATCCCACCTGATACATGGTGAATGATCTTATTAATATGTTGTTGAATTTGATTTCCTAGTATTTTTTCAGGAGTTTTCATCTGTGTTTATCAAATAAATTTACTTGTACTTTTTCCTTTTTTGCTGTGTCTTTGTCTGGTTTTGGAATCAGGGTAATACTGGCCTCACAAAATGACTTTAGAAATTGTCCTTCCTCAATTTTTTGGAATACTTTGAGTAGGATTGGTTTTCATTCTTTAAAATGTTTGGAAGGATTCAGCAGTGAAGCTATCAGGGCCTAGGCTTTTCTATGATGAGAAAGCTTTTATTATTGCTTCTATCTCATTACTTGTTTGGCTATTCAGGTTTTAGATTTCTTTATGGGTCAATCTTGGTAGGTTGTTTGTTTCAAGGAGTTTATTCATTTCTTCTAGATTTTCTATTTTATTGGCATATCATTTCAAATAATAGTCTCTAATAGTCCTTCGAATTTCTGATCAGTGGTAATGTCTCCTTTTTCATCTCTGATTTTATTTTTTGGGCCTTCTCTTTTTTTCTAAGTTGGGATAAAGGTTTGTCGGTTTTATCTTCAAAAACCAACTTTTCATTTCATTTACCTTTTGTGTTGATTTTTTTGTTAGTATCAATTGTATTTCTTTCTAGTCTGACCTTTATTATTTATTTTTCTGTATTTTTTTTATTTGATCTGCTCTTGGTTTTCTAGTTTTTTAAAATGTAACATTAGATTGTTGATTTGATGTTTTTTCTCCCTTTTCAGTGTTTATTTCAGTTTTTAAAAATTTTCTGGGGCTTGTTTTGTGACCTAACATATGGTCTATCCTTGAATGTTCTGTGTGCCGAGGAGAAGAATGTATATTCTGCAGCTGTTGATGAAATATTCTAAAAATGTCTGACAGGCCCATTTGGTCTGTAGTGCAGATTAAATCTGATGTTTATTTGCTAATTTTCTGTCTAAATTACCTGTTCAGTGGCAAAAGTTGGATGTTGAGGTTCCAAGTTATTATTGTATTGGGGTATTTTTTCTTTAGATCTAATAAATTTGTTTCATCTGGGTGCTCCAGCATTTGGTGAATATTTGTTTACAAATGTTACTTCTTTTTGCTGAATTGACCCCCTCATTCATTATTTAATGATCTTTGTATCTTCACAGTTTTTGTCTTGAAATCTATTTTTTCTGATCTATTGTAGCTATTCCATTTTTGGTTTCCATTTGCATGCAAGATCTTTTTCCATCCTTTTATTTTCAATCAGTATGTTTTTGTGATTGAAGTGAATTTCCTATGGGCAGCATATAATTGGGTATTATTATTATTATTATTATTCCCTTTACTTTTTCTCTTTTGATTGCAGATTTAGTTGCATTCAATGTTATCACCGATAGCTGAGGATTTACTGCTGCCATTTTGTTTAGAGGTTGTTTTGTTGGTCCTCTCTTCCTTTATTCCTGTCTTCCTTTGTGCAGAAGTTATTTTCTGGTAGCATGTTTCAATTTCTTTTTATTTTTTATGTAACTCTTAATAGACTTTTGTTTTGTGGTTACCCTGACGCTTGCAAATAACAACTTATAACCACTTATTTTAAACTGATGCAACTCAAAATTTTAAAGAGAATATTTTTAAAAAGCAAAGAGAAAACTAAAAACCTCTGCTTTAACTCCATCTCCCTGCTTTTTTGCAATTTTGTTGTCTCTATTAATATGTTTTTATATTGTTTATTTCTTTAACCCTTTGCATTTGGAGACAAATGCAGACCACCTGCCAGCAACTCAACTCTACTTTTTAATGAAATAATGAAAAATGATGCATTTCATATTAAACAGTATAACATTGGAACCAATAACTTTATTGTAATGATATTTGGCTTATAATGAAATTTTGGATATTGAGAAACTTATGACAAAAAAATCAAAATTTTATATCGTATATTTTCCTAACATGGTAATGTCTGAAATAGTCACCAACATACATTGTAGGTTCATTGATACATGTTGTGTAATAGTAATTTGATATCTTCCACCTGGTGTTTTTCTATTCAAGCAGAAAATGCAATCTTGTTGTCTTCCTCCCACATTAATAATATGTAATTTATTTTCTAGTTTGTTGTTCGAAGACGATGTGGAAGGATGTACTCATGATTCCCGAAAACCACTTCTTGATTGATCAGAAGCTTGACCAATTTCAAGTGGGATGTAGATTTTTCATTGTTTTAGAATGGAAAACTTCAGGGAAACATACATTTTTGAAAAATTTGCACCTGCATAAGTTTGTCCTGTATAAAATCACCAGCAGTCTTTATGATGTCTCTACAGAGGGGACTTCTGAGTGCAAAGGATTAAAAGTTGTGTGGTTACTGCCTTTGAATAGCTTATCAAATGGTTTACACACCACAATTGTAGTGTTATTTGTCTATTTACTTACTTTTGTAGTACTTGGATTTGTACTTACTTTTACCAGTGAGTTTTATACTTTAATATTGTTTCTTGCTGCTTGTTAACATCCTTTTCTTTAAGACTGAAGATTTCCCATTAACATTTCTGGTAAGGCAGGTCTGATTTTGTCTGGGATAGTTTTTTCATTCACGTATGAGGAATAATTTTGCTGGTTATAATCTGAGTTAGAAGTTTTGTTTGTTTCCTTCTGCTTGTTGAATATGTCTTCCCTCTCTTTCCTGGTTTCTACCGAGAAATCTTCTGCCAGATGTATCAGAGCTCCATTACTTATTTGCTTCTTTCCTTCTGCTGCTTTTAGGCTCCTTTTTGTTCTTTACCTTTGAGAGTTTTTCTGTATGCTTTGGGGTAGTCTTATTTGTGTTACATCTCCTTGGTGTTATTTGGCCTTCTGTTTGGTAAGTTCTTTGCTATGCTTTAAAAGTTTCTATCAATCTCTCTCTCTCTCTCTCTCTCTCTCCCCCCCCCCCCCACATCCTCTTTAAGGCCAGTAACTTTTAGATTTGTCTTTTTGAGCCTATTCTTTTATATCTTATAGATGTACTTCATTTTAATTTTGTTTTTGTCTTCTGACTATATTTCATATAGCCTGTCTTTGAACTTGCTAATTCTTCTACTCCATCACTTCTGCTTTTGAGAATCCAATGCATTTTCGGCTTATCAGTTGAATTTTTCAGCTCCAGAATTTGTGATTTTTACTATTTAAATATTTGTTGAGTTTCTCTGGTAGGATTCTGGATTTTCTGTTATATTGATGCCTATTGTGCTTCCTCAAGACAGTTATTTTAGGTTTCCAGTCTTTTTTTTTTTTTGAGTTGGAGTCACTCCTTTACCTAGGCTGGAGTGCAGTGGCACGCACACCCACAGCCACCCCAGCGTCGACCTTCTGGGCTCCCGCGATCCTTCCACCTCAGCCTTCTGAGTAGCCAGAACTACAGATGTGTGCTACCATGCCCAGCTATTTTTTATTTTTGTTGTAGAGACGAGGTCTCGCCAATTTGCCCAGACTGGTCTTGAACCTGTGGACTCAGGCAATCCACTCTCGGCCTCCCAAAGTGCTGGAATTACAGGCTGAGCCACCAAGCCCGGCCAAGTTTCCAGTCTTAAAGCTCATATATCTCTGTCACTCTAGGATTGGTCCACTTGGTAAAGTTATGTTTTTCTGTATTTTCTTGATGATGATGGACATGGAAATTAATCAGTGTTCGGGCATTAGAGAGTTAGGTGTTTGCCTTGGTCTTTGCAATCTGAGCTTGTTTGTTCCCATCACTCTTTAGAGGACTTTCCAAGAATTCAAAGGGGATTGAGTGTTGTGACCTAAACCTTTCATCACTGCAGCCTTTTCAGTGCTAGGGAGGGTCCTAAGCCCAGGAACGCTGTAACTCTTGCAGACTTCTAGATACACAGCCTCAGTGGATTTGAGGAAGGTATGGGAGAATTCATTGGGTTACCAGGCAGAGTCTTGTTCTCTTTCCTCTCTTTTTTCAGTCAGGAGTCTCTTTCTACACTGGGCTGCCTGGAGTTGGGGTTAGGTATGGGGACATGGGCACTCTCATGGCCACCACAGTTGGCACTGCACTGAGTTGCGCCAGAACCCTTGCAGATCAGCACAGTACTGGAGGAGCTTGCCCAGAGCCACTTTAGTCAGTAGGTGGTGAATCCTGCCTGGACTGGGTCTCTCCTGTTAGGGCTAGCAGATTCCCTTCTGGCCCAGGTGAGTCTGGAAACACTATCTAAGAATAAAGACCTGGAATTGGGGACTTCAGAAATCTGCCAGGTGCTTTATTTCTCTGTGACTGAACCGGTACTGAAATTGCAAGAGTAAGTTCTCTGTACTCCTCTTTCCCCCCAATAGAAGTCTCTCCAGACCTACACTGCCTGGAATTGGAGGAAGGATGACTCAAGCACTCTGTGTACCACTGCAACTGGTGTTACCCTGGGTCACACCTCAAGTCCACTCCCTCCAAGGTGATTTAGCACCAGGTCTTGCCCAGGGACTGTGGTCTTTGTGGCTGACTGCCACTCAAATTTATTTTAGGTCCAGGCAACTTTAGCCAACCTGTGTTGAAGCTGGGTGGTGTGAAGCTTGCCAGAGCTCTGGTTCCTCCTCTTATAGGGTAGAAGACAGCTTTCTGGCTCAGGACTGGTCTAAATGCTCCCTCTGTGAGTGCTAACAGAATTCTGCCCTGTGGTGTGTTCTACTGTTCAGGGCAGCACTGAGTTCCAATACAAAATCCCACACTCATTTTCACTCTTTTTCCCTCAAGCATACAGGTTCTGTCTTTTTGCTGTGTTGCTTGAGGCTGGGGGAGGGGTGATGTAGACAATGTCAGAATGTCTTTCCTACCCTTTTCAATGTCTCTTGAATCAGATACTGTAATTGCTCACCTGACTTTTTGTTCTTATGGTGATTTCTTGCCTGGCTAGTAGTTCAACTTGGTGTTCCTGGGGAGGAATGGTCATTGGAGGTTTGTCAGCCATCTTGCTCTGCCTACTTGTCCAAAATGTTTAAATTTTTTAAAAATCACATTTACCTTTACAGTATAAAAAAAAGTTAGTAGAAGTTAGAAAATGTTTTTAAGCAGTTTGTTTCTTCTGTCTCTCTCTTTTTTATTAAACAATTTCCAAAGAAAAAGAACACATGCTGAAAGTTTTAACTATATCTCAATGGCTTATTAAAAACAGCTTATACCTTTTTGTCATAGGTTAGATTCTTCAGAATATCTCACTTCAGATTGACACCAGAGTGGACCAAAATGATCTGTCTTTATCCCTTCAATTTACTTAGTCCCAGGAAGGATGCAATTTTTTTTTTCTTTTTCTTTTTTTCTTTTGGGACAAGTCTGTCACAGCCCGCGTTTCTCGTATCTGGAGGCAAACTCTTTAAAACCTTTTTTTTTTAGCTGATTCTTTTACCGCCATACCTCGAAATAATATCTTATATTGTTACCTCTTATTTTTTTAATTTGATGCATTATCTGTTGACTTCTTTGGGCGATGCAGATTTAGCTTTTTTCTGCAAACACCCTAACCATTCCACCATCTTTCCACTGAAAGCTTAGTTTTGGGTATAGAACCATTCAGTGTTTGTATAGCTTCTAAATATTTAGCATTAGTTCAATACCAAACTGTTTGCTGATTGTCAACGTATTTTCTCCATGTATTCAGATGTATTGAGTACTTTTATCAGTTTAACCATTATCCAGAAATTCCTCCTCGAACATTATGATCTGCTCCAATTTAGACCTGTTGCTTGATATGGTTGCCACTTAGGCAGCCTCTGTCTATAGTGAATCCTCTATTTCTTATTCCCTATGTAATCCTTTGTCTTATATACTCCTTCATTTTAGTTTATGGGTCTCTAGTAGCTTTCTGAGAGGCAGATGTTTTGAGGTATTATATGAGGGAGGACCCAAAAAAGAAACCCAAAATTTGTTTATTTAAAAATGTGTATTCTTACTCATTTAAACTTGATGCAGATACAGATATCAAGATGCTTTTTCCACTTCTCAAAACAGTTTTTGAGCTCGTCAATTTTGATGCCGTTTAGTGCTGCTGCTGCAGTCTTTTGTTTCACCTCTTCCACATCTGCAAAACGTTTCCATTTGAGGAATTTTTTCACTGGGGAAACAAACAAAAAATTGTCACTTGAGGCAAGACCAGGTGAATAGGGAGGGTAGGGCATGGGGGTCATGCTGTTTTTGGTCATGGTGTGGTATGGGCAAGTGTGCTTATAAATTGCCCATCATGAAATTGGCAAGCACTAAAAGAATCTAAAAAAAAAAAATTCACTGAAGCTGAACAACAATACTAGCGGGTACACTAATGGGTTCCTAGAACACTCACTAGCAGGGGAAGCTTTGTATTTGTACTACAGGGGCCCACCCACCAAAAAATTTCAAAAATTAATAAAATTATTTTTTGGAGGAGGGGGTCCCCCCTTATATTTGTGTACATATATCTATTTTACTCCAGCTGTTATTTTGACTGGGTGTAGAATTTTAAGTTGGGGATTGTGATGAAATGCTTAGCATTTAATGTAAAATTTAAAGCTCTTCTTATTTCCAGTACTTTACACATCAACTTTTATCTTCTCTCTGAAAACTTACACAGTCTCTTTACTTTAAGCTTATCAAATCTTCTTCTTTGCTGTATCCAGAATTCTGAAATGTCACAGTGATATGACTTTGAGTTTATAGTCATTCGCATTCTTTTTTTTTTTTTTTTTTTTTTGAGTTGGAGTCTCACTCTGTCACCCAGACTGGAGTCTGGAGTGCAGTGGCCGCTCCCGGCCACCGCAGCCTCAACCTGCTGGGCTCCGGCAATCCTTCCGCCTCAGCCTTCCAAGTAGCTTGGAACTACAGGCGCGTGCTACCATGCCTGGCTAATTTTTTGATTTATTGTAGAGATGAGGTCTCGCCAAGTTGCCCAGGCAGGTCTCGAACCTGCAGGCTCCACTCACCTCAGCCTCCCAAGGCGTGGGATTACAGGCTGAGCCACAGAGCCCGTCTTCATTCTCACTCATTTTGCCATGCATTTTATGGGTGCTTTTAGTCTGGCAATTTGTATCCATCAGCTATAGGAAAATATCCTGATAACTTCCTTGTATTTTCCTGGTGTTTCCTGATATTTTTTCTTGACTTTCTTGCTTCTCTGTTTTTGGTTCTGAAACTCTTATTAGATATTCTGCTTTCTGAATTTATTTCTTTTCTCTCATTTTTCAACTTTTAAATTTTATTTCTTTTTCCTTTATACTTTCTGGAAAATTCATCTTTTTGAAATGGTTAAGACTTTTATTTCTGCTATATTTTTAATTTCAGAGATCTTTATTGATTCCTGTATTTTTTATTATATCCTATTATTTTTTCCTATCTCTCTGAATTTAAAGTTTTGTAGTTTTGTTTTGAAGTTTATTTCTGCTTTCTCTGTTTTCTCCAATTTTTTCTTTCTGTTAATATGTTTTAAGTTTGTTTTTTTTTTAATCTTTCCTCAGCCATGTTGTGATTTTTAATTGTACATACACATTTATGTTAGGGGCATTAGAAAGCTATTTTAGAAATCTGTGAATATAGATGGGGCAATTTTTTTTTCTTTTTTGAAAAAAAAAATCTTGATGTGATTATCTTTAGGTATTTGGAAGCCTTTTCTCTGGGACTAATAAGAGTCTGTTGAGAAAGGTTTTCCAATCTCCTTACTCTAGGTCAGTGATTCGCACGTGGGACAGTTTGACCACCCAAGAGAAATTTGGCAATATCTAGAGACTCACTTGATTGCCTTGGGTGGGTTGCTACTGGTGGTTAGAAGCCTGGGATTTTGGTGAACATTCTGCAATGCATAGGAAAGCCCCAATAAAGAATAATCAAGTTTTAAATATCAATAATGCCTACTCTGAGAAACCTTGCTCTAAGGGGTAAGCCTGATTGTCAGTGCTCTAAGAACCAAGTAAAAGAAGCAGCTAAAGAGTCTCAACAGTCGATATGTAAACATTCTCCTAATACTCTGTTTGTTTGTTTGTTTGTTTGTTTTTGTCTGTGATATCCTCTTCCTGTGCCTGTGCCCCCTGGTGTAGATTCCTTCTGTTTTACCTATTATAGAAAATAAACCTCTTGTCTTCTGATGGAGTTGGATAGAGGCTTCCATTTAATTTAAACCATGTTAGCCATGTGGATCTTTGTGGAAATAATTTTGTCATTGAATTCTAGCCCAAATTTAAAGACTGTTTTATTAAATGTACTTGATGTTATAAGTTTATACAATTTAGACGGGGTTGGCTGATGAGACTGGATGATGTTGCACATTTTATTAAATGTATAAATTGGGAAATAAAACATGAGTTGAAGATAATAAATTAGAATATAAATGAAATCTGGAATTGGCAGTCCCCCATCTTTTCATTTCAATTTTATTCTCCCTTTTCATTCCAACACCTGCCTAAAGTGCTGATCTTCCATCAACCATGGGTTGAGATTGCTATCTTTTCCTAATCTCTTTTTACTATATTCTTCCATCTCTTTCCTTACCTCCTATAACAACATAACAAAATCTTGGTCCTGTACTACTTTCTTGATTAATAGGGGGATTGAGAATAGTATGAAATATTTACCTGTCTCAGTCCATTCAGTATTGCTATAAAAGGACACTTGAGACTGGGTAATTTATAAAGACATGAGGTTTGGTTAGCCCAGGGTCTGGAGACTGAGAAGAAATTCAAGGGCATGACCTTGGCTTTAGAGTAGGGCTTTCATATTGCGTTACAACATGGTGTAGAAGATCATAGGGGAAGCCCACACATTCAAAGAGGAAAATCTGAGGGGCATGTCCTAGCTTCATAACAACCTACTCTCACAGGAACCAGCAGTTCCCATGAGAACAAATTCAGTCTTGTGAGAGCCAGAACTCACTAACTCCAGAACAGCTCAAGCCATTTATGTGGGAATCAACCCTCATAACCTAGACAACTCCCAGTAGACCCCAGCTTCCAATACTACCAACTGGGCTGCAAATTTCAACATGAGCTTTGATGGGGACAAACTAGATCCAAATCATAGCATGACCAAAAGGTTAAGGTCAGACTTTTCAGTATTAAAGTTATGAATCTATTACATTTTCTTTTGGCACATGTGCACATTTTCACTTTCTCCTGTGTACCTTCATCTTTCTATCATTGACAAAAATATATATTTTTAGTATAGATAACCCAGAAATGTCAGATTATATTGCATTCAAAATTACCACTTCTGGCGCTCTCATATATCTTAGTCAACTTACTTTATTACGAATAAATATTGAAAGTATTTCCCCTAAAAAGATGAGTTTTGGCTAATAGCCATTAGACTTCAATTGTTTATATTATGTCCAACGTGTTATAGCATCACTCTGCTGCACTTTCTGGTGAGTATCATGTTTTTAATGTTAAGACATGTTTTACATTTGTGACATATGTTTAAAAATTAAAATAAAATTTTAACATCACAATTCACACTTAGAAATGTATATGGTCAAATTGTAAAGTACAAGGATTTGATTTAAAGGTGCAAGAAAATTATTTTTTAAAGTTACAAAAATAAGTAATATAATTCAGTGTAAAAGGTGGTAAAAAATGAAAATTACTTGTAAACCTTGCATCCAGAAATAATTCTAAGATGCTATTGAATGTAATTTTATTCTAACTATATTAACAGTGTGGTATTATGGAGCTTTGCTGTGTATTTTTAAAGAAATAATATGTAGCTAACATCTTTCCATTATATTAAATACTCATAATTAATAATATGTTTTTTGTTTTATATTGCAAAAGTCTCTAACCAGTCTCTAGGAGTTATGATCCTGAATACTGTCATGATTGGTGTTGACAATGAAAAATAAAATCTAAAACCTATTCTTACTTTGGCATAGAAATGTTTGAAACAGATTTCTTAAAACAACAATAAACAGATGAATTTGGTTAAATGTATTATTTTAGTAGCTAATATTTCTCTTGAATTACCTCCCATTTTTTCTGCAAACGTAGAGTCACAATCCGCTAAAGCAGAGTTTTCATGTACATATTTTTAACAGAGATTTTTACCTCATGTTATAGATTGTCTGCCTTCCTCGTTTGAAACTATCTTTTGTACTTTAAATTTCATCTTCACACATCTTCTATAAGATTGTGTTGTCACCTGACTTTTTCACAAATCATAAAATTTATTAAGGAATTTTTGGGTCTGAATTTCTGCATATATCTTGAGATCTACATAGCTGATTTCAGTGTAAAATAAAACTTGTGACTTTGAGCCTTTCTTCCTGTTTTCTTTGCCTCCTTCCTTATGATTGATGGTTTTTTTTTAATTAATTGATTTCTAAAAGCTTTTTTAGGTTTAAAGAAAAATCGGGTGGAAAGCACTCCAAGTTTCTGTATATTTCTGCTTTACCTCTACCAAACCCGCTTTATTATTAACTCAGCTTTCCCTATTATTCTTATCTTGCCTTAGTGTGGGACACTTGTTACAATTAATGAGCCAGCGTTGAAACATTATTATTAATAAAAGTCCATAGTTTAATTAGGGTTTAGTCTTTGTGTTGTACGCTTTATGGGTTTTGACAAATATATGATACATATCTGTCATTAAAGTATCATACAGAATAGTTTTATTGCCCTAAAAATCCTGTGCCCTACCCTTTCTCTCTCTTTCCTTGAACGCCTGACAAGCACTGATCTTTTCACTATTTGCCTTTTCCAGAATTTCATGTAGTTGGAAACATATAATATGTAGCCCCTTCAGATTGGCTTATTTCACTTAGCAGTAAACATCTAAGATTCCTTCATGTCTTTTCTTGGCTTGAGTAGCTTGTTTCTCTTTCGTGCTGAATAATATTCCATTGTATAGATATACCACAGATTTTTTTTTTTTATTCATTCACATACTGAAAGGCATTTTGCTTGCTTTAAGGTTTCGGCAATTAGAAATAAAGCTGCTGTAGACAGTCAGGTACATATCTTTCTGTGGAGCTAAGTCTTCAACTCATTTAGATAACCAAAGCATGATTGCTGGATTGTATGAAAATAATATGTTTATTTTTATAGGAAATGCAAACTGTATTCCAAAGTGGCTGTGCCATTTTGCATTCCCATAGGCATTGAATGAGAGTTCCCATTGCTCCACATTCTCACCAGCATTTGGTGTGGTCATTGTTTTGGATTTTAGCCATTGTGTAATAGGTGTAGAATACCTGTGGATTTGCAATACCCTGATGATATATAATATTGAGCATCTTTTCATATGTTTCTTTAGCAACTTATTTATATCTTATGTATATCTTATTTGGTGAAATGTTTGTTTGGATCTTCTGCCATTTTTGCTTGTTTATTTTCTTATTAAGTCTTAAGAGTTCTTTGTACATTTTAGATATTGGTCTTTTATTAGATGTGTGTTTTTCAGATATTTTCTCCCAATGTGTGGCTTGTCTCATATTTTCTTAGCAATGCCATTTGCAGAACAGAAGTTTTTAATTTTAATCGAGTCTAACATCAACTGTTTTTTTTTGCATGGATTGTGCTTTTAATGTTGTATCTAAAAACTCAAAGACAAACCCAAGGTCACCTATGTTTTTTTTCTGTTAAATTTAAGGAGTTTTATTCTTTTGCATTGTATATTTAGGTCTGTGATCCATTTTGAGTTAATTTTTGTGAAAGGTGTAAGATCTGTGTCAACTCATTTTTTTGGCATGTGTATGTCCAATTGTTTCAGCACCATTTGTTGCAAAGATTGTTCTTTGCTTCTTTGTTCGAGATCAATTACCTATATTTATGTGGAGCTATTTCTGAACTCTGTTCTGTTCCACTGATTTATCTATTCTTTCACCATTAGCAAACTTGATTAATGTAGCCTTATAGTAAGTCTTGAAATGAGGTAGTTTTTGTCCTCTGACTTTGTTCTCTTTCAGTATTATGTTAGCTGTTCTGGATCTTTTGCCTTTCCATTTAAACTTTCACAAATCAGTTTGTCATATCCAAAATATAACTTACTGCGGTTTTGATTGGTATTGCATTGAATCTATAGATCAAGGTTGGAGGAACTGAGATTTAACTATTTCTATTCTTCCTCTTCATGAAATAGCTCCATTTATTGAGATTTTCTTTGATATATATATATATATTTTAATAATCAATATTTTTTATTATGATATTGTGGGGTACAGTTAAGGGTTAGGTATACAAATATGCTTCGTTCAGGCACCCTTGTTGATAAGAGGTTTCTCCCCGTCCCCAGACAGATATTGACTACCGTTAATCCCATCTCCCTTCCCCTCCTCCCCCATAGTTTCCCACCACTGTCAGTCATTTTCTTATAGTAATACGTTGGATGTTCAGGGTTCACTATATGAGTGAGAACATGTGATACTCAGATCTTTGTTTCTGTGAGAGATCACTCAGTATTATAGATTCTAGTTCCATCCAGGTTGCTGCGAAATTCATGATTTTGTTCTTTTTTATGGCTGTGTAGTATTCCATCGTGTATATGTATCACATTTTTTTAATCCAGTCCTCTTTTGAGGGACAGCATGGTTGCTTCCAGTTTCTTGCTATTGTGAACAATGCTGCAATAAATATACGTGTGGAGGTATCTTTTTTATAGAGTGATTTGAGTTCTTCAGGGTATATTTCCAGTAGGGGGATCACGGGGTCATATGGGAGGTTGATATTTAGAGCTTTTAGGAATCGCCATACTGCTTTCCACAGAGGTTGCACTAGTTTACACTCCCACCAACAGTGTAGAAGAGTTCCCTTTTCGCCACACCCTCTCCAGCAACTGTTATTTT
>CAUYQG010204484.1:0-20292 GCA_963574415.1 Tarsius wallacei | reverse complement strand
ACATATATTATGTATATATATGTATTACACACACACACACACACACACACACACACACACACACGGTGACAAAAAAAAATATGCATTTTAAGAAAGGAAAAAAACTGTATTAAAATTGTGATACTCAATATATACCTGCCTGTCACATGGTGATGCAAGCATTTGAGCAAACGTCATTCTACACATTGCTACCATGATCAATTCAACTTCATAAAGCAATATATAGATAACAGCTCTTAAAAATATGCATATATTTTTGACACCCCGTGCGTGTGTGTGTGTGTGTGTGTATAACTCATTTAATCCTACTGATGTAGATTCTGTTGTTATCCTACTTAACAAACAAGGAAACTAAAGCCCGGGAGAGTTAAAATCCCCAAGTCCCCTCATCTCATAAATAATCCCCGAGATTTAAACTCAGATTTCTCTGACTCCAAAGTTCTCTTCCTTCCCATAGTACCATCCCTCCATGCCCAATTATTTCTTCCCTCATGAGTCTACCGCCCAAGTCCATCACCCTTTGAAACACGAAGGCAAATTTCAAGAAACAGACGTGGGCTTGCCAAGACCAGTGTAAAGTTGACAGAAACAACTGGTGGTCATGAAGTGTTTCTCAGTGTTAGGTGCACTGTTATATTCACAACATCTGCTGCTGGGTTGGATCTTAGGATGCAGACTTCAGTGACAGGATTATAACTTCAAACAACATATTCAAAACTGAATTCTGTAAAAAATACAATATCCAACAAGATGTGAACAGGTGTTCTTTGCAAAGAAAAAAAGTATGTGGTCCAATAAATTTAGAAACATTGAGTTGAAAAAAAAGGAGAAGAAGAAGGGACTGGATGTGGTGGCTCACATCTGTAATCCCAGCACTTTCGGAGGCTGAGGCGAGAGGATTGTCTGAGCTCAGGGGTTTGAGATCAGCCTGGGCAACTTGGTGAGACCTCATCTCTACAATTTAAAAAATAGATATATTAGCCGGGCATGGTGGCATGTGCCTGTAGTTCCACATACTTGGAAGGCTGAGGTGGAAGGATTATAATGTATACCCTGCAGCTGTCTTCTGGGTCATGTTTTTAAAATTGCTTTTGTGATATTGTTGTAAATAGGGATCCCCCTTAATTCTTTTTTTTGACACTGAGATCTAGCATGATGGCTAATAAGGAATTGTCCCTCGATTAATATTTTTGGAATGAATAGATGACTGACACAGAACTTTGCAGTTTACAAAGCACTTCCACATTCATGGTCTCCTTCAGACTTCCCAGCATCCTGGTCATGTAGTTGATATCATTAATCCCACAAGTCAGGCATATGGAAAGTGAGGTCCAAAGAGGCTACATTGCCCAATGCCACATCCCTGGTACGAGGCTGGAAAGTCAGGCCTCAAAACTAGGGCTTCTGAAAGCGATTTGTGGAATATACACACATGGAATATTATTCAGCCTTGACAAGGAAGAAAATCCTGACACATATTATAGCCTGAATGGACCCTGAGTACATTCTGCGAAATGAGATAAGCCCATCACAAAAAGACGGACACTGTATCCTTCCACTTATACATAGGGTAACTAGAGTAGTCAAGTTCATAGAAACAGAAAGTAGAAGGGTGGTTGTTGGGGCTGTGTGGAGGAGGGAGAGGGGAGTTGGTGTTTAAAGGGTATCGAGTCTCAGTTTTGCGAGATGAACAGAGTTCTGGAGACGGATGGTGGTGTTGGTTGCACAACATTGCGAATGTTCTTAATACTGAACGGTGCACTTAAAGATGGTTACAAGAGTCCATTTTATGTTATGTGAACTTTAGCACAATTTTAAAAAGCTAGGAAAACGAAGTGTCACACCAGGGCTCTGATCCAAACCTAGGGCTCTTTCCCACACTCTGAAACAGCGCCCCCTACAGAGGAGCTGTGGTACGCCTCTTCTCCCAAAGTTCTTTTGTACTGTATTGCAAAGTTTGCAGAACTCGCCTCTACTGAGACCTGGGAGACCCACCTGTTTCTTCCAGGACATTCTCCCAGTTGGCATAAACTCTTGGGAGCTGGAGTCTTTTCAGGGAGGCATTCCTTAAAAGAGGGCAGATCCTCAGTCTCAGGGAATCACTGGTGCCAAGTAATACAGTAATTATGATTGTCAACAGCAGTTAGTATTTCTTCTGTGTCAGACACCTTGCTCAGTGCTTTTGCATACATTAGCTGTGTATAACCCTCGTATTAGTCCTGCAAGGTGAATATATTGTCCCCAGTTTACAGATGGGGAAGTTAGGGCTCAGAGAAGTTAGTTAGCCTGCCTGAGCACACGTGTGTGGAAGAGCCAAGATTTTCATCCAAGTCTACCTGACTCCAGAACCTGCCTTTTAACCCCTATGCCTTCTGGAGGAGGCAGGGAAGCTGAAGCTGTCTGTCTCTAGGGTGTTTTCCAGCATAGAGATTGATGGATTTCTTTCCCTTCCTGCGAGGTACGGTAAGTGCCCTACATGTGAACCTTCAAGTTGGGAACTTTCAAAGATGCGAATGTGCATTCACATTTCCAGTCATGTACGTTAGCTCACATGTCTGATAGACATTGTCATGTGCGTGTATCTTTCACCAGTGGTAGTACTTTTGTGTACTCTACTGCTTGTATTATTTGTGTGGAAAGTATTATAAACCTACGCTACCTTTGTTGGACTTATGAACAAGTTGGACTTATGAACAAGTTGGGCTTATGAATATGCCCTCAAAACGGAACTCGTTCACATGTAGGGGTCCTACTGTACTCCTCTCTGTCCTACCAGACGATGAAATATCCTCTTGTCTAGGTCAGTTTCTCTTTTGATTCTGTGGAGTTGTTGGAGATGCAGGTGTGTCTTCCTCTCTAGGGTGGGCCATGCGGCATGCACTCTGGGGAGGACAGCATCCATTTCTTTACCTAGGAGGCTGGCATATGAGCCCTGTTACCTGGCAGTGCCTGTCTGCTCTGAGGACGTGTCTGAAACTTTTGTCCTGAGGCATGGTAGACTTGCAGGTATTAACCTCAAGGTCTAAGACTGGGAAGTGTTTGGCTAGAGATGCTTTTTGTTTGCAAGGTTTAAACAGGCTGGTAGAAGCTCAGCTTGTCCCTTTCAGTTTAGAAGGGATATGTCAACAAACCCACAGAGGCATTAATAATTTCAATACGTTTCTTGAATGTTTACTATGTGCCTGGCATTGTGCGAACCACTTTCTATGGATCATTTCATTAAATTCTCACAATAGTCATAAAATTAGGGACAATCAGTTCTAATGCTGGTCTTGAAAATGCAAATTTGTTCTAATGCGATAGATATGTTAGGGAACAGTTTGAGCATCATAATTCTGCTTTGGATTATGCATGATTTTGACCACAAGAAGCACTAGGCAGAGAACTGCAGCCAGCCAAACCAAGGCGTATAGAAACACACAAAACGCACGCATCTCAAACCTGTCCCAGCCACTTCAGTTACTGTGTGCGAGTCCCACCCTCACCTGATGTTATAACTTTCTGTCCAATTTCAGGTGGTCCTCCTTCCACCACACCACAATAATTCACAAGCTTCCCACTTACATGAGCAAACTTCAGACCTTTTTAAAGTGCCATATTTATTGTAGTACTTATGTATTTCTTAACAGTGTAACATGTGTAAGACCGATGCCTGTCTTTTATCATGTGTCACTAATGAAGTTTTTGGGTGTTGTACCCATGTCCATTTTTCCTGTAAGCTCTGTGGTTTTTATTGTGTGATTCTGCATAGTGAAGTGACTTTTAGGAATGCAGGGATGCTTCTAGCAGAGCTGACGTTGTTGCCATTATTCCCATGTGGCAGAAGAGGACCATGAAACCAAGAAATTTGCCAAAGTTATTTTTATTGTAATTATTTGTTTATTTTTGAGTTGAGGGTCTCACTCCATCACCCACGCAGGAGTGCAGTGGCACGATCACAGCTCACTGCAGCCTCGACCTCCTGGGCTCAGGCAATCCTTCCTCAGCCTCCTGAGCAGCTGGGACCACAGGTGTGTGTCACCATGCCCAGTTAATTTTTTTTTTTTAATTTTGTGTAGAGACAAGATCTTGCTATGTTGTCCAGGCTAGTCTCAGACTCCTGGGCTGAAGTAATCCTCCCACTTCGGCCACCCAAAGTGCTGGGATTACAGGCATGAATCACTGTGCCCGGCCTCAAAAAATATTTTTCGTGACAAGTGGCAAAGCCAGTATTCCAACCCCAGACTACCTGACCCCCGTGTCTGTGCTCAAAACCCCTAAAGCATTAAAAATAAAGTAAAAAACTATGCTGATCTCAGTTCGTATCTGTAACAAGTAGATTTTTTCTTATCCCAACTGCCAGACAAGCCCTGGTTCCTTCAGCCAGAGCCACTGCAAGGATGTGAGAACCCCTGAAGATGGTGGGGCATAGCAGTGACCTGGGCCACAGAACTGCCCTCCTTGGGCCTTCTAGTTCGCTTCCTGGCTGCTTCCTGGCCAGGCTGGCTGGCGCCCGACACAGCCGTGGCAGCCTCTCCATCCTGCAATCCGGAGTTATTAGCATCAAAGAACAAAGGCAAACAGCACCAGGGCTCAGGGCTCAGTCCTCCACGAAAGCAGATAAATGGACCCTCATGTCGGGGATAAATCTAACACCAACAGCCTTTTGTGGAGACAACTCTTCCTGTGTTTGAAGAGCTCAGACACTGAGAGCCAGAAAGAGCACTGGAACGCCGGAAACCCAGCCTCCTCGCGGCTGGAAGTTTGCTTTAGTTCTTAACTCAAAAATGGTTTCTGTGTTTGTTCTTAGAGAAGAAGGGAAAACCTTGTGCTCATTCTCCCTGGGGGCAAGAGTGGATAGGCCATTGGGGAGGTGCAGTCTTTGCTTTTCTTTCCCATCCTAAGGTTATGGCTCATGAAATCCTCAGGGGAAGGGCAGCGAAAGGTCTGCCCTGATATCCGAGAACCTGGGACAAGAGATTACATGGAGGCAGTGGCCAGCCTCTCTACTCTCAAGGCCCTCATGCACGTCCATGTGGCCACCCTAGACTGTGAAAGTCTATAACTCGTCACACAGCTTCCCCTTGGCCCCTTCTTGACTCTCAAGTACACACACCAGTGGACTGATCTGCTTTGGGGGAATGGACCCAGGGGAAGGAACCCATGTGGATTTGGGACAATAGAGCAAGAGATTCTGGGTACCAGAGCATATTCTAGAAGGGTGGGGGGCAGGTGTTGCTGGAAATATCCATCCGACCTGTGGACTCCTCAGTTCCTGGGCTGGCATGTGGCTGGAGAAGGAACAGAGCGAGTCTCTCTAATGCCTATAGCCCACGTCAGGGGCTCCGTTTGGTTAGGCCTACGGTCAGACTTCATTTGACCCCTTCTCTCTGCCCCAGGAAATATTTTTTCCTCACTTCTGTGAGATGACCAGTATTCTTATCCCAAATTTGTTGCTCCATGGATCATGTGGTGCCTATCCTGGTTCTTTTATTCAGAAACACAGCTTGACCCTTATCTGATGTGCTACTGAGCCTGAGGGGTATAGATACAGAGGGATGATAGAGCATCCTCTCTGGATCTCACTTTCCTTATCTGTAAAGTGGGATGAGTAACGTTCCCACTTTTTAGGGTTATGGTGAGGACTGAACAAGATGATGTATATAAAGCACTTGGCATGGTGCCCAGCACAAACACGTGATACATGCAAGCTTTCTGATGATTAGTACTACCTTTCTCCCATCTTATCCTCACGTTCACCCTCTGATAGGGTGGTGCTGCCAGCACGGTAATTGACAGAGGGAGAGGAGAGTCCACGGCTGGATTGCCAGGGCTATAGGCTCTGGCTCTGTAGGTGGTGTGACTTTGGGCCAGTTACCTAAACTTTCTGTGCCTCAGTTTCCTTATCTTTAAAATGAGTATAGTACGGGTTCTACCTCACAGGGTTGTCGTGAGGAGCTTAGACCAGAGCCTGGCATGTAGAAAGCCATGTTAGCTGGTAATTTTATTACTTTCATGTAAGAGAAGACAAGAGGGTGATCAGAATAAACCAAAAACCCTTTCTGTGGTCACACGGCAAGAAAGATAGACCTGGGATACAGCTGCCGGTGCTTCTGATTCCTGGCCTTGCTGCCTCCTCATGTCTGAGACCATCACTACCAGAACTCCCTCTGTAGAGTAACCTGTGGCTGCCACTGTTATTACAGGCTAGGGTCTGGGCATGGGGGAACAGCATAAGCCCCAGGTCTGGCCAGAGGAAATATATATGTCAATATGTGTGTCTAGGCACATGTGTATCAGGTTTTTAATAGACAAAATAGGAGGCAAACTGCAGGAGAAAAGGCAGTTGACCACCAGACAAGATTGATCTGGGAAGGTGGCATCTTCGCCAGTGCCAGCACTTCCTCAGCTACCTCCTGCTGTTTTATTTTATCACACTGCTGGGCCTGTAGTTTTCCAGAGTGCCACTGCATTCAAATCTATATTCTATTTTCTCTCCTAGAAAATAGGTCAGACTCCAGGCAGAGTTCACCAGGTGGGGTCCCTGAAGGCTTGGCTGGGACTCGCCTCTAGGAGGCTGACTGTGCAGCCTGCCCCATGCCTGCCAAAGCTTCTCCAGAGGCAAAAGGTGGGGGCATGAAGCGGCAAGTGAGGGGAATCTCAGACTCTCACCTCTCAGGTGATCTAGTCCAAAGGAAGGGTGAGGTGGGAGGACTCCTCTGGCTGAGCTGTCCTCTGCAAGTGCAACGGCAGTAGCTGGAGGGTTATTTCTTGTTCTCCTGTAGTCAGAAAAACCGGGTCCCCCAAACTGCTGGAAACTGTTTCCTTTGAGCCTGAGAATAGTCACGCTAGGTGTGTGCACTTGTGGCTGAAGTTGTTGTTGAATGCACTGTGTGTCTGTAGGGGTCTGATTGGAGGTGGGGATGTCCTAATTGACTACTTCCCTAGTTGTGATGCTGAAGGGAGTGGGTGAAGGGGGCAGCAGGTTTCCAATGCTTCCTTTCCTGTTTTGCTCCCCCTGGTGGGAGCATGGTAGTCCTAAGGGAGGCGGCTGCAACTGGGCCGGAGTTGGTTTTCATCAGGAATTTCCCCCACCTTAGTTTTTTTTTTTTTTTTTTTGATACCTGTTATCTGCTAAGGACTGTGTGTGAGTGGTAGAGCTAGGAAGATGGGAGAGGGAAATTGCCAGGTAATGTGAGCCAGGCCTTGGACTTTCTATCCTAACAGTAGAAGTAATTAACTGAGCAGGTTCTACCTAGAGCCTTTGCATTTGTTATTTCCCTGCTTGGGCAGTCTTTGTCAGGTATATGTGAGAGCACTTCTCATCTTCTTCAGGTGTAAGCTCAACTATTACTTCCTTAAAAGACCTTCTCTAAAATGGGGGCCCTCTGCTGGTACCTTTTCTACTTTTTCTTTCTTCATGGCACTAATCACTATTTGATATTACATGTCTATGTTTTTATTGTTTATATCCCCAATAAAAACCTAAAAGTATTGTCTGTTTCATTTACTGCTTGTCTCCCCAATGTTTAAAGCAGGGTCTTGGCCTATCATAAGTGCTCAGTTAATATGTATTGAATGGTAAATAGATGATCTCTCTTGATACAACTCACTGAGATAGATACTTATTAGTATCTTCATTTACACATGGGAGGTTTGAGTCTCAGAGAAGCTAAGGCACTTGCTATGGATGGAGGAGCAGAGTTGGAACTTGATTCTAGGTCTGTCTTAAGCCCCTTACTAAGTTAAGAAACTTTGATTTATCCTATGTTGGCCTCATTCTCAGGCAAGCTGTCTCCATATGGTAAAAAAGATGGAACCTAACAGCTCCAGAGAGAAAAGAGCATCCTATTTCCGGATACTTCTAGTAAAATTCCCTGGGAAAACTCTCATTGGTTGGGCTTGGGTCACATGTCTGCTCCTGAGCCAATTATTGGATTCAGAAGAATTGTTCCTATGACTGAGCCTGAGTTACATGACTACTGTTGGAGTTAAGGTGGCAGTGGGGGGATCACCTCTACAAACCACATGGGTTAAAGATGTTCCCTGGAAGACAGCTGAGGGTTATTTCAAGAAGAAAAGGATGTATACAGACAGTACGGCACATGGACACTGTCAGGGTCTGATCCACACCCTCCAATCATTCCCCACCCCCCATCTATCTCCCATCTTCACCATTTATTCTGTCAGAATTGAGTCCAGAAATTCGGGTCACTCACTGCTTCTTGGGACATGGGCCCGGTGACACTGAGTCTCTATTCCTAGCATTGATATGATGCTCAGAACTGCCTCCAGGTCAGTGGCACAGCTAGGAACTGAGCTTGGACCTTGATCTCGGGATTTTTTTCTTGGTGACGTTATTGTCCCTCTTTGACAAGATCTGATGCTGTATTTTTATGCACAGGACTAGAACTGTGCCAGATTGAAGCTTAAGGAGGGACACCAAAAGAAATAGGAATGTAATTTGTTTTAACCTTTGCTTCTGCTCATCTTCTACCCCCAGCTTCACGTGGAGGATGGGGGGGAGGGAAGAAGAACTAGAGGCAGGGGAGAGCTGGAGCAGATGTCCTTATTCAAAAGCGGGAGAGCCGAACCAAAATCACTGGCTTCATTCCTGTGGTCTTTTGGAGTCTCCAGTGAGCCATCTGGTCAATATCTTTGGTACTTCCATCTCTGGTAATTCAAAGTGATCACAATCAGAGCAGCTAACGCTTATGCAGCATTTGTCTTGTTCTGAGTTCAGAGCTTTACAAGCATTTAATCTCATTTAATTCTTGTAACGCCCCCCTGAGGGAGATTCTATTATTATTCTCATTTTATGGCTGAGGAAGATGACTCTTAGAAGTTCAGTGATAGGTCCAAGGCCACAGAACAGGCTGGATTTGGACCCAGATGTGTTTGTCTCTAAAGTTGAAGATTGTAATCACGTCCCAAAATGGGCAAGTAAGCAGTATTTTGGGGGTTCCCAGGTCCCTTGGGGTTCCAAGGAATTCTGTCTTCCTGGGTCTTGGTGTCCTCAAAGAGCGTGTTTGTATGAGCGGTGGTGTTGAAACGCCTTCCACAGGCCTCCACCACATGTACACACTTTGATATCCTGCTTAATGAAGGGGTATTTTAACGACTGCTTTTGTAGGTAATCCATCAGTTGCAGTTAATGGCCCTGCTTAGTTATTTATGCCGCATGTTTTCCCTCTCCACCTCTTCTAATTCACCCCTTTTCTCTTCCTGCCACTCACCCCAAGTCTGACTCACCAGGAAACCTAAAAGGGGGCATGGCTGGGAAATGATTCAGAGCGTTCTAGAAATTTCCTTGGGCAGATACAGCTTCTAGGGGATGCAGGGCATGGACTGGAGAAATTGTGGCTGTGGGTGTGTCCCTCCTGGAAGCGCCTGAATTTTCCTGAGAAAAGAGCCCTAGGGACGCACTGGAGTACAAGTGCAAGTCTGATTGCAGGTGTTTCATCATTGGCATGGAGAGCATGGCTGACCTTGTTCAGGCAGCAAATTAGAGGCCTGGAGGATAAGCCATGACCTACTCGTGGGGCAGCTGGGAGACTCTCAGCCAGCTTCTCTGTGACTTCAGGGTGATCACTTCCACCTGCAAACTGAATCTGGGTTCCATACACCCTTGAGGGACCTATGCCTCAGTTGACAGTATGTTGAACTGGATGAGATTCCAGATATTTGGGATCCTTTCTAGGCTCCGTCACTGAGCTAGCTGTGTGACAGGGCAAGTCTCTCAACCTCTATCACCCTCCATCTCAAACATTTTTAAAAAATTTATCTAGAGACAGAGTCTTGCTCTGTAGACCAAGCTAGAGTGGTGTGATCACAGCTCACTGTGGCCTCGAACTCCTGGGCTCAGGCAATCCTCCTGCCTCAGCCTCCTGAGTAGCTGGGACTATAGGCACACACCACCACACCCAGCTAATTTTTTATTTTTTTGCAAAGATGAAGTCTTGCTATGTTGTCTAGTCTGGTCTCAAACTCCTGGCCTCAAGTGATCCTCCGCCTCAACCTCCAAAGTGCTGGGATTAAATCTTAGCATAAAAGAATTAGACTTGGTAATTGGTGTCTATGGCTATTCCACATCCACCGTTCAGTGATTCTACTTGAGTTATCTAGGATTGCCTGGACAGTCAGTGGTTTCCTGAAGCAGCCCCTGGTTCCTTCTCTGCTGCAGTGTAGCCTGTCAGGTTGGGTCTAGGGGTTTTAACAATGGTTTTGGCAGTTGAGGGAAACTGCTAGGGGAGGGAGGGGCATACCTCATCAACAAGGACACCTGCATGATTAATGTTTATATACCTAACCCTGAAATGTACCCCATATCTTTATAAAAAAAAAAAAAACCCACAGTGCCTTGGGCTGCTAGGGGTCTGTCCTTAGCTCAGTTCTTTTTCCCATCTGAGGGGAGGAGGAGGAGATTGTGTTGTTCATGGAGCTGATAGGAATGAACCATTCTTCAATTTGTGAAAGTTCATTGGCTTAATTCAAATGTCAACCTTTCCAGGGTTGGTTGTTTATTTGTAGTTGTCAAAAGCGATTTCAAATGGCAATTCCTGTCATTAATGATGGGGTGAAAAGCAAGGAGAAAAATTAAAGGGGGTGGCGGGATTTCCATCTGTGTGGTGAACGATCTACTCACATGCAATCTCCTACACACACTGCTGTCTGTGATGAAGGATGGTCACTGGGATACTGAGGAAGGAGGGAATTGTAAATACTGTGATACTGTGTCCTTCATTCCCATGTGGTGAATAATGCTGCAACTTACTCTTAATTCTTATGCCTCTTTTTCTTTGTTCCTCCAGGGAGTGGTTTATTACTAATTTTTCTCTCTGCTGGGAAACCTTGCTTGACTTCCTGTCCAGAGTTTGGTGTCTGGAGGGAAGGAGGATTTGCTTTGGTGGCGGTGTGCAGAAATCAACCAGAATATTTTAACCAATATTCTTGCAGGATTCCAGTCTGCTTGGCTCTTGGGAGCCCTATCTGATTCCAGGAGGATGTCTTTCCGGACAGATGTGATGCCTACCTCTCTTGTTACATGCACAGTGGAAAGGGAGCTTGGCCCCTCGGCTTGCATGGGTGGTTTTTGGGTGATGGTGGAATTCAGTGCTCCGAAACGGAGCACCTTCGGGGGCTTGCATGAACTTGGTAGTCATGCAAGGGCACATTGCACTGTGTGTGTGTGTGCTGCTAATACTTTTCTTCCTTTCTCTCCCCCTCTCTCCCCTCTCCCTTTCCCTCCCTTTGAAAATGCTGCCACAGATGTCAGCCAAGGTCCAGGTGAGTCTTCGTGTTTGCACAGCTGCTGTGGGAATTTCCCCTCTGCTAGAGCGTGCATGCTATGCTTTGAGTCTGAGTGAGACCTTTTTCCTGGGACAAAAATCCAAGTATATTGCATTTTCATGGATTTAGGTTGAGAAGAAGTGCCATGAATTGATGGATTCATATTGGTTTTGAGGAACCACTTTAAAATCAAAAGAATATGGTTCTTATGCTTAATACAATCATTTCCTTCTGATTAATATTTCTGGGTGATCCAGAAAATGAACATTTAAAAATATATATTTTAAAGTATGTTATTAAATAGGTATATTCCAATTTAATGAGCATTTTTGCCTTGTCTTACAACAAATCTACTCATCTTCTATAGCTTAATGTAGTTTGAAGTTGATGATATGACATATTTAGCATGGAAAATGCAATGTGGGTGAAAGAAGGTTTCTTTCTTTTTATTCTAAGAAATGTCTTTTTTTAAAGCAGTATTTATTTTTCCTGGTTATATAAATAATACATGCTCACTGTGGAAAAAAGGGGGAATGGTTTGAATGAATTGTTTTTGTTGATGGAAAAATAGAAGAATTATCCTTATGATAATTATGCATTATTTTTTAAAAAATGTATACTCATCCAGAAGTCCTAACTCCAAGCATTGTGTGTGTTTGGACACAATGTACACACATACGTAGAATCATGTGAAATGATGCAGCCCTTTATAGGTAAGAAGTGTCAGGTGATTTAGAATGATCTGAAGACTATTCTAAACTGACTAGAACTTTGAGTTAAGAAGAATAATTAGCTCTACCCAATCAGAAAGGAGCATCGTCTTAGGTATTTTCACATGTTCACTTGTTTAGTCCTTTGAAGTTTTAATCCTTATAGCATTAGTGCAAGACAGGTATTGTTATATACATTTTAATGTGGAGGAAATTTAAGGCCCACCAGTTACGCAGTTTTGCCCAAGGTCAGTAGTAGCAATGGGATTTGAACTTAGGACTCCTGGCTCTAAAAGTCCATGCACACTTCATCAGAACATGCTGGGGCCCATCACTGAAAATTCTCAACACTTGACGATCTCGTAAGTATTTCCTAATGGGACAATTGCTGATTTCTTTCTTTTTGCTTAGAGGTAATAGGAAAGTTTCTTTATTAGCAGCTTTCTTTCCAACTGAATTGATCTTTAGTTGTTCTTGAATATCTAAAATAATAAACCAGACTTCATTATGGTCCTTCTGATCATTGTTGTATGGGATATTACACAACATAAGAGAATAATACAGCTACCCTACTCACTGCAGAGTGTGTCTGTGTCTCTTTTTTTCTGCCTGTCCCCCGCCTTTTAAAATAATTGGTGTTTGAACCAAAGTACAGGACAGCATTTCCTAAGATACCATTAAATTCATTATTTCTATTGAATAATATTTTAGCTCAGTCATTCACTCAACAAATATTTATGTTCCAGGAACAGTTTTAGGCAATGAGGACAAAACAGTGAAAAAAGCAGAAGACAATCAGTGCCTTCATGAACCTTTTATGTTTGGCAGGGCAGACGATGAACGAAAACATACACACAGACCTATATACACATATTATACATATATACATACATAGATAGTCCCACACATACATGCATACTATGTATATGTGATATTTATATCGAGTGGATGATAAGTGTCATGAAGAAAAATGAAGCAGGGTAAGGGAGAGGTCCCTAAGTTACAGAGGGTGGTCAGGGAAGGCCTCTCTGATAAGACAATATTTGCAGGGATACTTCAAGGAGGTGAGGAAGTGAGCCCAGCACCTCAAGTTGTGTTTGTGAAAGTGTCATTTGGCTTAATCTCTCCTCCTGGTGCACAGCAGAGATGTGACCAGGGGTCACCACATAGAATTGTGCATGTTGGGCTCTGCGCAGGTTCCCAGCTGAGGGATGAATGGGGCAGAAATCCAGCCTGCATTCCTCTTGTCAAGGCTGCGCCATGGGACTGCCTCTGACCAGAAGGGTACCTTTTTCTAATCCACAAAAAGGCACCATATTGGTCCTGAATGAAATAGTATGGTGGAGCGAAACGCGCTGGACCCATGGCCTTCTTCGATCCACTCGAAGGAAGGGAGGTAAACTTTCCTCAGATAACAGCAACTATAATCAGCCCCCCACAGCACCATTTTAACTTCACGCAGCCTGAACCCCATTTTAGGACGCTGAGGCCCAGGGAGGTTCACTGCTGGGCTGAGATCACCCAGTTGTGAAGCAGCAGGACCAAGAGGAGGTTCCAGCTGCTTCCAGAGCGTGTGCTCTTCATTCTGCCCTTGAAGTATCAAAAGCTGATTGCCAGTCTTGTGGGCCCACCATCCCCTTGCTTTCTTGTGGTTTCTGAGCCTGAAGCACATCTCTGGCTTGGACCCTTTCCTTGGGGCCCTGGATGTGGCAGGAGGTGGCTTGAGCATGCCTGGCCCCGGCTGAGGTCAGGGGTCCTTTTGCCTTTCCGAGCCCCTGGCTAGGCAGTCTGGAGCCAGCTGCACTGTGGTTCTGAAACAAGAAGCCTTTAGTGGTTCTCTGATTTTTTTTTCTTCCCCTCAGGAAGACAAATTGGGGATTTTATGAGCTAATGTAACTATTTATCCAGAGGCTGCTGGAAGACTATAAAGAGACGATTGATTAATTGATTAATTTTACATGTAGAGGAGATGGGTTAGAAGTAACCCTACTGTAAAACGCAATCTGAGCTGGGACCTTCCCCAAGGTCCCTGGGACAGGCTGGGGACTGAGAGAGTGAGCCCCGTGACAGCCAGGAAAGAAGGGGCAGGCACGTCACACTCCACTTCCATGTGGGAAAATCCACAGCCCCTCCTCTTAGTCTTTGGGAAGGAGGTTCAGGGTAATAGAATAATAAGAAGCCCTGTGGTGTGCTGAGATACGGGAGCTCAGCTCTGCCTCCTTCCATGGGTTCTTTTGTTTAACTCTTCCTGTCAACCCCCAGGTAGATACTACCATCCTCATTATAGGGAGAAAAGGAGCCTCGTGGGCATCAGTAACTTGCCCACAGTTGCCTCCTGCTAGGGACTAGTCCAGGTCCCCGCTAGTGACTAGGCCAGGATTTCAGTCCAGGCCCCTGCTAGACTAGGCTAGGATCTTGGATCTGGCCCCCTGATAGTGCCTAGGCCAGTATCTCAGATCCAGCTCTCCGGTAGTGAGTAGGCCAGGATCTTGGATCTAGCCCCCTGCTATTGAGTAGGCCAGGATCTTGGATCTAGCCCCCTGCTAGTGAGTAGGCCAGAATCTTGGATCCAGCTTCTCAGTAGTGAGTAGGCCAGTATCTTGGATCTAGCTCCCTGCTAGTGACTCGGCCAGTATCTCAGATCCAGTTCCCCAGTAGTAAGTAGGCCAGGATCTTAGATCTAGCCCCCTGTTAGTGAGTAGGCCAGGATCTTGGATTGAGCCCCCTGCTAGTGACTAGGCCAGTATCTCAGATCCAGCTCCCCAGTAGTGAGTAGGCCAGGATCTTGGATCTAGCCCCCTGTTAGTGAGTAGGCCAGGATCTTGGATTGAGCCTCCTGCTAGTGACTAGGCCAGTATCTCAGATCCAGCTTCTCAGTAGTGAGTAGGCCAGGATCTTCGATCTAGCCCCCTGCTAGTGACTAGGCCAGTATCTCAGATTCAGCTCCCCAGTAGTGAGTAGGCCAGGATCTTGGATCCAGCCCCTTGCTAGTGACTAGGCCGGGATCTTGGATCCAGCTTCTCAGTAGTGAGTAGGCCAGGATCTTGGATCCAGCCCCCTGCTAGTGAGTAGGTCAGGATCTCAGATCTGGCCTGCTGCTGGTGACTAGACAAGGATCTCTGATCTTTCTGTCTCCAGAGTTGGGCTCTTATTCTTCTAGACCCTGCCGTTTCCACCACAGAGCTCTGGGCCAGACTGTGTCCTTTTCGCATCTGTATTTCTAGCTCGTCACCTGGCGCTTGGCATACAGCAGAACTTCAAAAATCTCTGTGGAACAGGAAGTGTGCCCACAAACACATCCTGAGTCTGTAGTGTCCTGAGACATGTCAGAGTTTAAAGGGAATCCTCTCCAAGGAGTACAACTCGTTTACTTTTCAGAGGAGGAAACTGAGGCCCAAGAAGGGAAGGGACATTGCCAAGGCTGTGTAACCCATGTGTGGGCTGGAAGGGACTCCTGTCAGGTGTCGTATCCTGTGCTTCTGCACACTAGGAGTTCACATTGGTCTCCCTGGGCTGCTTGTGGGGCAGGGTGGGCACTCCCAGCTCTGCCCTGCGCTCAACTCTCTCCCCACTTCCACGTGTTCTAGAACTCTCTGCCAAGGGGAAAGGAGGCCATTTGGAGGTGAGGAAGAGGAAGGGTAGTGGGTCAGAGCACAGGGCACAATGCTGGGGCCTTTGGTGTGAGATCCCTCCTCTGCCCTCCCCTTGCATGGAGGGGCTTTTTATGGTGCTCCAGTGACAGCCGCTCTCCTCAGAAGGGATAATTTCTCTGGCTCTGCCTGCTGATTAGAGCTGGAATTTAAATGAATAACTGTGACCTTGTGGAAGTGCCCTAGTTATTCAGAGGCCCAATGAGGAAATAGGCCTCTTGCTTCTGTCCATCAGAGCCCTGGCAGGCGCGGGGGGAGGGGCTCCTGTCTGCCGGGCCCCAGAGGAGGTCCCGTCTGCTGTTGCCAAAGGAACTGACGCCTTTACAGAAGCCTTCCTCTGCTGCTCTTGATCTCTGCCCCGTGCTGTCTTTCCCCTACAGTGTAAGTCATCTCAACCTGTCCTTGGGGAGAGGACCTGATTATGTGGCCTGGGCCCTGCCCTGACTCTGGGGAGTGGCTCAGTCCAGCTTGAGAAACCTAAAGTCTGGTAGCAGCACGAGTCTGACATGTTTGGGGACACGGGCTCGTGGCTTGCTGCTCAAAGGGTGACTCCAGGACCAGAAGGGTCTCAAGCCTCATGCCAGACCTGCTGCATCAGAATCTGCATTTTTATCAGGACCTCTAGGTGTATACTCATTAAAATCAGAGACACGCTGACCTCCAATTCCCACTCTCTCCATCTCTTTAGGGCTAACGGGGCCATCTTGCTAAAGCTCTCGTCCTGTCTCTCCTGCTGGGCACAGCGGGAGAGGTCTGCTTGATCGGGTTGGTAAGAGGAAGAGGAGGGGTGAGCTCAGGGAAGGGAAAGAGAATGAACCTTTATTGACTGAGTAGTCTGGGCTAGTCACCATTCAGGCACTTTCTAGGTAAAAGGTTACACCCTGTGAGGCAACATAGCATAGGACAGAGGAGGAGTTGGCAAACCACAGCTCGAGGCCACTTCCAGCCAGCTGCCTGGTTTTGTGTGGCCTGCAAGCTAAGAATGGGTTTTACATTTTTAAACGGTTAGAAACAATCAAAAGAAGGACAATTTGTAACATAAAAATTTTATGAAATTTGAGTTTCCGTGTGCGTAAAGAGCTTTTGGAACACAGCCATGCCCATACCTTTTTGCATTGTCTGCGGCTGCTTTTGAGCTTTGCAGGCAGAGTTGAGGCACTGTGATGGAGAACCCCTGAAATGTTTACCATCTAGCCCTTTACAAAAAAGCTTGCCGAGGCTGGGCATGGTGGCTTACACCTGTACTCACAGCTACTTGGGAGACTGAGGCGGAAGGATGACCTGAGCTTAGGAGTTCAAGACTGCTGTGAGTCGTGATCGCACCACTGCACTCCAACCTGGGCAACAGAGTGAAATCCCAACTCAAAAAAAAAAAAAAAAGTTTGCCACCCCTGGGTTAGAGCACAGTCTCGGAGCTAGATGCTTGGCTGACATGCAGTCTCTATCACAGCAGCGTGACTTGTTCAAGCCACTGTACCTTTGTGGGCCCTACTTTCTTCATCTGTAAAATGGGGACAATCAGAGAACCTACCGCATGGAGCTGTTTTGAAAGTTGTGAGCTAATGCATGCAAAGTCTTTAGAAAAGTGCCCAGCAATAGTTAGTGATATATAGAGTAGCTATTATGGTAAGTTATCTCATTTGATCCTTTTAACACCGCTTCCATTTTGCAGATGAAGAAACTTAGGCCCAGAAAGGTATTTAAAAAAAAACAAACAAAAAAACCGCTCTTTCAGCTGTGTCTTTGTCTCCCTAATCACCCAGAGGCTGCTCATGTGCTGTGCTGTAGGGCCTCTCTAAACACCCCTGCTGTTCTCTGCTGTCACATGTTCTGTCCCATCTGTCCTGACCTTAGTGCTTCCAGTGAAGAAACTCAAACTTAGATCCTGTCTACGCCTCTCAAGTGGGACTTGGAAACCAGTAAAAGGGGGTTAAGGGGAACCACATTTATAGAGAACCTACAGGGTGCCAGGCACCTATCACTGGGGCCAGGACATTGTATCCTTTGTCCAAGGTCAGAAGCAGGTATGGTAAGTTTCAGGATTACATACTTGTCTGGAATTTCTGCTGTATGGTTCTGCCCCCTTTCCCTGGAGCTGTTTGCCCTTGGGCAAGTCGTGTACCCTCTCTGGGCAACAACAGGCTGCTTTAACCTGAAGGGTTTGAATCAGATAAACTTCCTGGCTTCTTTGATTCTGAGGCTCTATGATTAGACAGTCTGACCAAGGTACTGGAGGAACAGCAGCCTGGAGAATGTCTTCATGACCAAAGACTCACAGCTCCTAACTTCGGTCAGACCTATCATATATTTTGTCTTTTCTTTCCTACTCTTTTGGGCAATAGTCCTATTTGCTTTTCTTCCTTCTTACCTTATTAGGAAACGCGCTTGACATTTTATTGAGCTTGTTTTTTGAGCCAGGCGTGGAAATGTGCAGTTTAGCATGCATTATTCAATTCTTCTGACATCCCCAGGAAGTAGATTCTGTCGTCTGACCCATTTCACCCATCAGCAAACTGAGGCTCAGGGATAGTAAGTAACTGATACGACCCAGTAAAAAGTGGTGGAACCAGATGTAACCCTGGTACATCTGGCCCACGAGACATCTCCTAGGGAGTCGCACCAGACCATACCCTTCACAAAGGTCCATTCCTGCTCACTACTGTGTCTTCTCCGCCTAGAACAATGCCAGGACACTTCGGGCACAGAAGAAGTACTTGCTGGGTAAATAAACTGCGCTTAGGACTCAGCTCTTAGTTTTACCCCACATCCCTCTGAAAGAAAGTCTGCTTTTTATTGGGGTTCACCCTGAGACAAGGTAATTGAGTGAACCTTTACTCAGTGCCCATGTTGGGTTCGGCTCAGTGGGGGATGCAGGCTGTGGGGGATGCAGGCTGTGGGGGAATCCACCTCCGCGTTGTGTGTAATTGGGTTGGAAGGGGGCCCTCGGCTGGGCTGACAGTGCTCGACTTCCAGCCAGTTGCCCAGCTGGGGCCTGGGAAGACCCCCTTGGCTCCCGTAGCTGCTCTTGATGAGTAAGTGTGAGTAAGGAGCTGTTTCCCCGCCTGCCGCCAGCTTCGGCGAACTCAGGGAAGCAGATCACTGGGTCTTGGTGCTTTTTTCTGGAGCCTTTAGAAATCCTCTCCGACTGTCTTAGACAGGCAGACCCAGTGGAGTGTGGGCGATGGTCGCATTTAATTTCCCAGTGCAGGAAGGCAAGGCCAGAGTTAGAGTGGAAAAACCACTCGAGACAGCCAGTAGTCTCTGTAAGATAGTATTGCTCCTGCCCCCTGGCCCTGCCAGAGGTGTGGGGGTGTTTGCTGCTCTGGTGTTGAGTGGCAGCGGTAGCACTTAGTCGGAAGGGACAGTAAATGCTACATGTGACGTGATGTGCAGGAGAGCCTCATTCAAAGGTTTGTGCTTCTCAAAATGCCATTGATGTGACCACAGACTCTTCTAGACCGATTCCCCTCCTGTTCGGCGGGGAGGGGGCCGGGTATGGGGCTACAGAGCTTCCATGGCACTCAGCTAAGTTACACAGCTTGTTTGTGGCAACCTCTGAGTCCATCCCTGTCTGTGGACCTGCCTCGGGAGGTCTGTTAGGGTCTGGGCTGAGCTTCCTGGTTTTGCTGGGCCTCCGGAGTGGGGAGGAGTGGGGAGACAAGGTAGCCGAGAGTCCAGGACAGTGGGTCCCTTTATGCGGTAGCTGACCGTGGCCATGAAGGAAGTGTTCAAGGATGTACTGGGCAGGTGCTCTGCTCATGCTGCCAGATTATTAGAGAATTGGTGCTGGTAAGAGATGGAGTGAGGGGCAGAGAGAAGACCTAGCTAACCCAGTCCCCTAAAAAATAATGACAGCAATCGCCCGCAAGTTTTTGAGCCCTTCCTAGGTGCCAGGAACATTGCTAAGTGTATTCCCTATGACATGGTTGTGCATGCTTGTCGCAGTGATCCTGAGAGGGTATTTTACAGATGAGAGGCTGCAAATTTTACATTTTTTTTTTCAGATAAGAAGTGGATATTTTGCAGGAAATACAGCACAGAGAGGTTAACTTGCTCAAAATCCCACAGTTAGCAAGAGGCAGGACTGGGATTTGGATCCAGGTTTTGGCTTATTGAGAGCAGGGGTTTGCAAACCCTAGTGAGCATCAAAATCACCTGGAGAGCTAACGCATGAGATGCAGGCTCATTAAGATTGTTTTCCCAGGTGATTCTGATAGGACCAAAGTTGAGAACCACTGTTCTAAAGGAAAGTGAGCTGGCAGATGAAGGGACTTGAAAGTGTCTCTCGTCACCGTTTTGTGTCCCCATGTACATTATGGGACGTGGGGGAGGTTGGGGGAAGGAGGCAGAAGTGAGGATGGTGTGATGGTCTCCCTTTGTTAGGTCCCAGGGCTGGTAAAATCATCGTCCTGGTACATCATAGCCAGTTGTGTATTTTCTGGTTCCCTTATCTGCTAGCATGGGCTCCTGAAGGGCAGGAGTGTCTTTCTGAGAACAGAGATGCACCCATGCCTGCATTCTTACTGCCTGCTACATTGTATGTGCTCATAAAACTTTGCTGTTAGAGTCAGCATTTCAGGAATGGAAGGAACCCAACAGATTGTCAAGGCTCTCTGTTCATCTAATTTTTTTTTTTTTTTTTTTGAGTTGGAGTCTCACTCCGT
>CAUYQG010204477.1:0-19478 GCA_963574415.1 Tarsius wallacei | reverse complement strand
TCCTCTTTTGATGGGCAGCACAGTTGGTTCCATGTTTTTGCTGTTGTAAATAATGCTGCAATAAACATGCGTGTGCAGGTATCTTTTTCACAGAGTGATTTGAGTTCCTCCGGGTATATTTGCAGTAGGGGGATTGCCGGGGAGGGAGGGGCACACCTCATCAACAAGGGTAACTAATCCTGAATTGTACCCCACATCTTTAAAATAAAAAAATTAAAATGGAGAAAATCACATTCACCATAGCAATAAAAAACATAACTTAGGAGAATAACCTTAATAAAAATTGGCAAATATATGTAAATAAAATTTGAAAATATTGAAAACAAAAAAGAGGGATTGGCAGTAGTGGGAAACTGCCAGGGGAGGAGAGGCACACTTCATCAACAAGGGTACCTGTGTAATGAACATTTGTATATCTAATACTGAATTGTACCCCACATATTTAAAATAAATAATATTTTTAAGAAGACTTTCTTTTTCAAACACAGTGTTACTGTCTCAGAGTTCCCTAGTCATTAGTATTGATTGGTTCCTAGTCTTTAGTTAGAGAGTCAGTGCACTTACGGCAGCATGAGATAATCTGGCATATTTTAGAACAATACAGAATTAGAACTGATAGAGATACCGCTTCCAAAATTAATACCCTTTTACTAACTGGAGATATACAGGCATTTGCTTCATGAGCAGAGAGAAAGAAAAATGTCAGCTCTTAAGTTCAGTTAATAATAATAACAATCTGACATGATTTTTGAGTTTGTACTGTGTGCCAAGTGCTGTGTTAAGTACTGTACATGAGTTATCTCATTTATTCCCTTATTACAGATAAGGGTTAAGAAATGTGTCCAGGGTTTATACATGACAGAGGCTTTAAAATATTTGAGACCCAGTTAGCCTGGCCCTGGCACTGATCCCCCAGCCATTACATTTATTACTTTTGAGTGGATTAACAGGAAAACTTACCAGAGTTGCTGAAAGAGCACAATGCTGGGCACATAGTAGTTGTTCGATAAATATTTAGTAAATGAATGATTTGGAGGCATTGTTTTTCTCACACTGAACATGTTGGAAGTTGGGATGGTGTCTTATTACCACTAATGTCCTAGAGGCAGTTGTGACATAGCTGTTGTCTGTGCATGTGCAAACTCAGTCACAGCTGTTTGTATTGTCATTTCATTGTGTGTTGTACGTTGTTGGTACCACATAGATTGAGCTTAAATTCTGGTTAATATATCTCCAGCAAGATTACACTATAGTTGGCATTTAAGTGAAAAGTTACTGGTTTGCAGAAAAACATGGAAGCAAGAAGTGGAGTGTAAATGTGATATTAGTGACGAAAATATTTATTGTTGGAAAATGGCCTGATCTCTATGTTCTTGCAAAGCAACAACCAAGGAAGAAACTCATGAAGATGAAGTGGTACTGTTCTATCACAGAAATACATACAAAAGGGTTACCTAACGCTTACCCAGTCCAGCAACTGAAGGCAGGAGAAATTGCCAGTGCTCTCACAATAAATGAAAGAAATTTCAAAACAATAAGAGACTGGCATAACCAAGACTATGCATGGTGAAGGATAGTTATTAAGGTATGGACTATCAATTTGTGAAAAACTTCCAACTGACTGGAAACTGCATAACTTCCAGTGACAAGTGCTTCAACTGAGGAAAAGGAAAACTATGAATTTAGTCAAATAGGAAATGCTGAGAAAATTATCCATTGACATGTTTGTCAATGCCAAGGGTGCCAAAATAATTAAACATTAAGAATATAGATGCACAATGTACAGTATTTCAACATGATGCTATGCATACTGTCAAATGGTCGAAACTTGAGACCATATTTAATTTTAAACAACAAAATCAAAGTAAATATGGTAGACAGAATTTTGGCCCCCAAGATCTTTACCCTTCGTTGTCATATATTTGTGTCAAATTACATGGCCAAAGAGACTTTGCAGAGGTAATTAAGGTTACTAATCAATTGATGTTAAAATTGGGGGATTGTGAATTATCTTGACAGGTTCAATGTAATTGCAGGAGCTCTTAAAAACAGAGTTTTTTCCCAGTTGAGGAAAGAAAACAAAGTCAGAGACAGACAACAGAAGGGAAAAGTCAAAGAGATTTTATGGATGAGCAGAATTCAACATGTGTTGCTGGCTTAAAGAGACAAGGTCACATATCAAGGAAACCAGGACCTCTGTCCTATAACTGCAAAGGACTGAATTCTGCTAACAACCCAAGAGAGCTTGCTTCTTCCCCAGAGCCTCCAGAAAGGAATGCAGTCCTATCAACACCTTAACTTTGGTCTTGTAAGGTCCTAAGCAGCAAATCCAACCATGCCATGAGGAACTTCTGACTTCCAGAACTTTGAGATAGTAAATGGGTGTTGTTTTAAGATGCTATATTTGTAATAATTTACTATGCAGAAACAGAAGATGAGTGCACTATTGTGTATAAGTTTGAACCCAATCTCATATGAGAATAAGCTTATACTCAATGATGTTATCTCATGTGTGTACATTCACTTGCATACACAGACACATACACACACCACAGAAGGATGAATGACAGCCGAGCTGAAGAACGAATTATGTACAGCCATGCGAAACAGATGACCAGGGGCCCTATGTAACTTTCCAAATTATGTTAGCTGTTGGTGTAGACATGTGTCTGCACAATTAGAGAATTTCTAATGGCATGAACGGACAGTAGCAACCCCTTAAAATTGCTGCCAACAAACTAAGAAAAGACCACTTGAGAGAGGACTATGAGTTTGATTTTAACTAAAAAAATCCCAGTGGCATCTCCTACTAAGTTCAGTAGAATGCCAGCATTGCAACTTGCTAGAGAGTGTCAGCAGCTTGGAAGACAGTTCTGGAAATGATAGCAAAGCAGTCTTTTAAGAAATACTGAATTCTCAATATCCTTCTGACTAAGAGAATATCTGTGAACATTGATGACTGAATTGAGAAATTATTCAGAAGAGTGACATTCTGAATTTGAAGAAATTTTAGAAATGTCTTAACCAATTTACTTTGCTTAAAATTTTCCCCTTATGTATAATCAACTTGTATTGTCTTAAATGTTCTTCAAGAATGGTATATGATAGAATTTATGTCTAATCTAAAAAAGCTTTTAAAATAAGATTAAAATATTTAAATTGGCAAGAACACATTGCCTCATAGCAGCATTTTTTTTCTTTTAGTGGTTTAAAAATAGCAATGCATCTCACAATCAATGATATCATAGATTCAGTGAAATACTATGACCCTAGCACCACCTTGTTTTTCCTGTGACTTTTCTACCCATTCATTTATATATGTCTACCCCTAAGACTACATATGCCTCAACTTTGAGAAGCACCTAAGAGAGCTTAGGGTGCTTTTCAATTTAAGATTGGACAGCCCTGTGATTCTTCTCAACACTGGTTTTCTGCTTTGCATTTTTTAGGTCAGATCAGTGGAACTTGTGTTTCAATGCCTATTGATCTTTTTTTCCCCCCCTTAAAATTCTGTGTGAAATCTAGTTTTGCAAACAAATTACAACCATTTTTGACTTCTCTATAACTCTTCTTTTAGGCTTCCAGGCCCCATGGCCCAAATCCTGCCATTCATTTCAGGAGAATTGACTTCCATGAGACGTGGTTCTAATGAGATAAGACTACAGAATGAGCTCTATATTTGTTCCAAGAGTCTGTTAGTAAGACTCCCAGGGATGTCTAGAAATCATCCTTTGTTCCTGGCCAGCAGCAATGACATGCAGGAATAAACTTGGAATAGACTATATTAGCCTGGAGAGACAAAGGATGATGAGTGAGGATTTTAGTTATTCCTGAGTGTTCTGTGATTGTACCCTGCAATCATATTGCATAATGTATAACTTTGAGATGTACCTGGCCCAAATGTGGTGATCTCTAGTACCTAGCCAGATTATGAATATGATTCTGGGCTGGAGGAGCAATCACACTCCAGAAAATCTAATGTGACTCACCCCTTTTGGACATTATCACTCAAAAGCATGCAACCCTGGCAAGGCTTTTGGGAATCAAAATTCTGTTCCTAGTTTGGAGAATGTTGCTAAATATCTTTATGTGAATTATACTATTCCAACTTCATTGTGTATCCATTAGATGAGAACTTTCAAACCTTTTTTTAATGTAACCCACAACAAAATTATTGAAAACTAGTTAATGTATATAAATTAACACACAATCTATGTGTTACATGTATACACAGATGCACACACACGTATCTAAGAAAGATTTTATGAAACTATACTTGCTTTACTATGTATGTATACTCTTATTTATTCTTTTAAAAACAAAACCAAAAAAACTTTCTATCTTGACCCACAAAATTGATTTTGTAATTCATTACTTTTTTCGTGACCCACAGCTTGAAAAACACTGCTTTAGACTTATCACCCTCATCTGACTTACCCATGCAGTATTTGCGGCCTTAGTCAGTTATTTTTTAATATGATGATTGTGTGAAACTGATATTTCTCAACCATTTCAGGAACTCCTTCACTTGAGTATGTATTGTCCTTCAAATTAGGCACCTTGGAGAGTGGTTTGTTGGTGTAAGTTTTGTATACATCTGTGTAGTACAAGTGAATAAAATATGTTACATAATCTGATTTTGGAATCCTGGGGACACGTGGAGTAAAAATGTCCCCACACTCTTTTTGCTATAGAGCTGACACATTCAGTCTCACAAAGGCGTTTTAGACGCATTCTTCGAGTCTTGTACAGTAGTCATTCTTTTTTTTTTTTTTTTGAGTTGGAGTCTCACTCCGTCGCCCAGACTGGAGTGCAGTGGCCACTCCCGGCCACCGCAGCCTCGACCTGCTGGGCTCCAGCGATCCTTCGCCTCAGCCTTCCAAGTAGCTGGAACTACAGGCGCGCGCTACCATGCCTGGCTAATTTTTTGATTTATTGTGGAGATGAGGTCTCGCCAAGTTGCCCATGCGGGTCTCGAACCCGTGGGCTCAGGCAATCCACTCACCTCAGCCTCCCAAGGCGCGGGATTACAGGCTGAGCCACCGAGCCCGGCTAGTAGTCATTCTTAAACATACCTTAGTGGATGGGTTCCTGTTCTGCAAGGAGTTTACGTCAATAGTAGATGAGCAAAAAATTATTAGAGGGAAATGATAGTGAAGGATAAAGAAGACAGCAGCAAGAGCGGTTGGGAAGAGGCTGACCATAATGCTCTGTGGAAGAAGAGAGAAAAGTTAGGAGTGAGTCGGAAGAGTCTTAGATCACAGTGTGATTCGGAAAAAAATCTCTATTCAGCCCTTGAGAACCCCTGATCACAATTTGCCAATTGTAGGATTCTTGCATGCATAGGAATGGCCCTGTCCCTATCCTCACCACCCTCGTTCTGGGGGAAGGTTGGATCCAACAGTTGGAGATAGAGGTGGTCAGTCAGCTGTGCTTCCTCATACAGGTTCTACTAGAGTGAGCTATGAATGGGACATATCCATGGCACAGCACTTAGTGGGCTGCTGAATAAATTGATTTACTTAACTATCCAAAACAGATTTTGTTATTCTTACTTGGCAGCTTAATTATCATCTTTGTACTAATTGTTCTTATCTTTAAAACTGTATTCTTGAGATATAATTCACATACCGGAAAATCAACCTTTTAAAATACTCAATTCGGTGATTTTTAGTATGTTAACAATGTTGTACAACCATACCTCTGTATCCACAAAATTTTCATCACCCCAGAAAGAAACTCTATACCCATTAGCAATCACTCCCTTCTCTTCCCTCCTCCCAGGCCCCAACAATTACTAATCTACTTTCTGTCTATGGATTTGCCTATTCTGGACATTTCATATGATATTATATAGCCTTTTGTGTTTGACTTCTTTCACATAACAAGTTTTCATCATTCATTCATGTTGTAGCATGTACTTTATTCCTTCTTTCATTTTTGTGGTTGAATCATATTTCTTTTGGGGATATGCCATATATTTTTTCAATTTTTAATTTTAAAGATGTAGGGTGCAATTCAGGGTTAGGTATACAAATGTTCATTATGCGTTTACCCTTGTTGATTATGTATGTCCCTCCCTCCCCCAGCAGATTCCCACTACTGACAATCACGCCTCCCTCTCCCACAACCCCGGCAGTTTCCCACTACTGCCAATCCTTTTCTTAGAGTATTACAATAATTGTTCAAGGTCCAATAATGAGTGAGAGCATGTGATACTCAGTTCTTTGTTTCTGAAATAGATCACTCAATATTATAGACTCTAAGTCCATTTAAGTTGTTGTGAAATTCATAATTTTGTCCTTCTTTATGGCTGTCTATCATCTATCATGTATAGATGCATGCATTTTCTAAGGTTCTTATCATGTATATGTACCACATTTTTTTTCTAATCCAGTTCTCTTTTGATGGGCAACACGGTTGGTTTCATGTTTTTGTTGTTGTGCAATGCTGCAATAAACATGTGTGCAGGTATCTTTTTCATAGAGTGATTTGAGTACCTCTAGGTATATTCCCAGAAGGGAGATTGTAGGGTCGTATGGAAGGTCAATTTTTAGATCTTTTAGGAATCACCACACTGTTTTACACAGAGGTTGTATTAGTTTACACTCCCTCCAACAGTGTAGAAAGGTATTCCCTTTTCGCCACATCCTGTCCAGCATCTGTTGTTTTTTGAGTTCTTGATGATGGCCATCTGGACTGAAGTTAGGTGGTATCTCAGAGTGACTTTAATTTGCATTTCTTTGATGACTAGTGAGGTTGAGCATTTCTTCATGTATCTGTTGGCTGCTCTTATGTCTTCTTTTGAGACGTGTCTATACATATCTTTTGCCCACTTTGTTATGGGGCTGTTCTTTTTTTCTTTTTGGCACATTTGAGTTCCTTGTAGATCTTAAATGTTAGACCTTTGTCAGACATACAGTTGGCAAATATTTTTTCCCAGTCTGTGGGCTGTCTACCTGCTCTCTTGATGGTTTCTTTGGCTTTGCAGAAGCATATCATCTTGATGAGGTCTCATTTGTCTATCTTATCTCTTATGGCATGGGCACTTGGGGTTTTGATCAGGAATTGGTTACCAGTTCCAATTTCCATAAGGGTGTCTCCTGCATTTTCTAAGGTTCTTATAGTTTGAGGTTTTATGTTTAGGTCTTTGAACCATTTAGAGTTGATTTTTGTGTATCACCATACATAGGTAGGGGTCTTGTTTCTTCTGCATGTGGTCAGTCAGTTTCCCCAACACCATTTCCTGAATAAGATCTCTTCTCCCCAGTGGTTGGTGGTGGAGGCTTTGTCAAAGATGAGTTGGTTGAGAAATTGGGGTTTTGCTTCTGGAAACTCTGTTGGTCTATATGCCTGATCTTGTACCAATACCAGGCTGTTTTGATTATTGTAGCTTTATAATAAAGCTTAAAGTCTGGGAATGTGATACTTCTCTTCTTTTTTTTTTTCTAAGGATTGTTTTGGCTATTCATGGTCGTCATATGAATTCCTGTATTGTTGTTACCAGGTCTGAGAAGAACGCTGCTGGTAATTTAATGAGTATTGCGTTAAACCTCTAGATTGCCTTGGGTATGATGGATATCTTAACAATGTTGATTCTTCCAATCCAGGGGCACGGAATATTTTTCCATTTGTTTGTGTTATCTATGATTTCTTTGAGCAGTGTTTTGTAGCTCTCTTTTTTTTTTTTTTTTTTGCAGCTATTGTGAATGGAATTGTGCTTTTTATTTGGGTTTCTGTTTGTTTATTGTTGGTTTATAGAAGTGCAACTGTCTTTTGCACATTTATTTTATAACCTGAGACTTTGGCAAAAATCCTTTATCAGTGCAAGGAGGTTTTTGAGGTATGGAATCAAGTCGTTTGCAAAAAGGGATAACGTGACTTCCTCTTTTCCTATTTGGATACCCCTGATCTCTTTCTCTTGTCTGATTGCTCTAGCTAGGACTTCCAAAACAATGTTGAAAAGGAGGGTTGAGAGTGGGCATCCTTGTCTCATTCCAGTTTTAGGGGAAATGGTTCTATTTGCTGTCTGTTTAGCAGTATGTGGCTGTGAGTTTCTCGTAGATGGCTCTTACTATTTTTAGGTATGTTCCATCTTTCTTAATTGCCTGGAATACTTTCAGTAGGATTGGTATCAGTTCCTCCTTGTATGTTTTGTAGAATTCTGCTGGAAAGTCATCTGGTCCTGGGCTTTTTTTTTTTTGTAGGTGGTTTTCTTATGACACAGTCAATTTCCAGGATTGTTATTGGTCTATTTAGGGTTTCGATTTCTTCTTGTTTCAACTTGGGTAGGCTGTGTGATGTCAGAAAGTTCTCCATTTCCTTTAGATTTTCAAGTTTGTTTCCATAGTAGTCTCTGATAATCTTTTGAATTTCTTCAGGGTCAGTTGTGACTTGATCTTTTGCATTTCTGATTGTATTTATTTGGGCTTTTTCTCTCTTTTTCTTGGTCAGTCTAGCTAGGAGTTCATCAATCTTGTTTATCCTTTCAAAGAACCAACTTTTGGTTTCGTTGATTTTTTTGTATTATCTTTTTGTCTTCTATGTCCTGAATTTGGTCTTTCATTTTGATGATCTGGATTCTTCTGCAGAAGTTGGAGTTTTGGTGGTCGTGCTTTTCCAGCTTCCTTAGGTGTTAACCTGTATTAACTTGTGTTGTGTTAACTTTCTTAGACTGTTAACTTGTGATCTTTCCATTTTCTTCATGTGTGTTCATAGAGATATGAATTCTCCTCTTAGTACTGTTTTGTGGCATCCCAGAGGTATTGGTAAGATGTTTCTTCATTTTCATTTGTTTCCAGGTATCTTTTAATCTCTGTTTTGATTTCCATGTTGACCCAGGAGTTGCTGTTTAGTGTCCAGGTCATTGTGGGTTTTGGGGGAACTTTGTTGGTATTGATATTTATTTTTATTTCACTGTGGTCTGAGAAGGTGCATGGCAGAATTTCAATCTTGTGGAATTTGTTGGTACTTGATTTATGTCCAAGGATATGGGCCATCTTTGAGTACATTCCATGTGGTGATAAATAGAATGTATATTCCATGAGTGTTGGGTGGAGTGTTCTATAGGTATCAATTAAGTCCATTTGGTCAAGCATCACATTGAGGTTCTGGATCTCCTTGTTGACTTTTTGTCTTGATGACCTGTCTAGGCTTGTTAGTGGGCTGTTTAAGTCTCCAGCTATGATAGTGTTAGAGTCAATATCTTTTTTTAGTTTACCTAGAAGCTGCTTTATGAAAGTTGGTGCTCCTATGTTGGGTGCATATATGTTTAGGATAGATATTTCTTGTTGGTGGATTGAACCTTTTATCATTATGTAGTGACCTTCCATGTCTTTTTTAGTTTTTGATTGCTTAAAGGATATTTTGTCTGATATTAAGATCATGACTCCTGCTTTTTTGTGTGTTACATTCACCTGAAATTTTGTTTCCCATCCTCTTACTTTGAGTTTGTGAGTGTCCTTTGTGGTGAGATGAGTATCTTTGAGACAATTTATTGTTGCCTCATGATATTTTATATACTTTGCTATTCTATGTCTTTTCAGTGGTGTATTTAGTCCATTCACATTCAGGCTAATTATTGAGATATGAGAGTTTATCCTTGTCATGAGGTTCTTATAGAATTTGTTGTGGTTGCTGCTGTTTGTTTGTTTGTTGTTTTTCTTTTGATTTTTTGATTGGTTCATGTGTGTTTTCAATCTTTTTCTTGCTTTCTTGTGAAGGGCATTGTTCCTCTTTTTTCCTTTCTTCTGTGTTTAATACTTTCTTAAGTGCAACTTGTAGAGCTGGTCTGGAGTCAGCAAAAGCTCTTAGGGATTGACTGTCGGGGCAGGATATTAATTCTCTATCACTGATGAAATTTAGCTTAGCTGGGTAGTTAATTCTTGGTTGAAATTTTTTATCTTTGAGAACTTTGAAAACTGGGCTCCAAGTTCTCCTAGCCTGAAGTGTTTCTGTAGATAAGTCTACTGCTATTCTAATTGGTCTTCCCTAGTAGGTAGTCCGACCTTTCTCTCTTGTTGCCTGTAGGATTTTTTTCTCATATAACTACTTTGTGTAGGTGAATTTCTATGTGTCTAGGATTTGGTCTTTTTGTTTGTTGTCTTGCAGGTATTCTATGAATCTCTTGTGTTTGGTCACGTCACTGATGGGATGAGGAAAGTTTTCTTGGATAATTTCATAGAATGTTTGTTCCAGGGTGGTCTCTGACTCTCTATCTGCCTCAGAGACTCCAATTAATCTTAGGTTTGGCTTCTTTGAATAATTACTCATCACTTGTTCTGTCTTTTTAAACTTCTTTTCAATGTTTTTAACAGTTTGGGTTAGTTCCATATTTTGGTCCTCAAACTCTGAGATTCTTTCTCCTGCTTGGCTAATTCTGCTTTCCATGCTTATCAGTTTGTTATTTTTCATTCACTGTATTCTTTATTGCTGCTATCTCAGTTGTCAACTCCTTCATTCTTTCCTCTTGTCTCTCCTCAATTCTATTCATTCTGTCTATTGATGCCTTGATATCTGGGTTTGTGGTTTGAGACCAGTCATTCTGGTTTGTGGGTTTGTGGTTTGAAACCAGTCATTCTTTTTATTGTTTGTGTTCCAAACTCTGTATTCTTAGTGGCTGATCTCCCAGGGGTCTGTGCTGCCTCATGATATTTTATACATTTTGCCATTCTATGTCTTTTCAGTGAAGTATTTAGTCCATTCACATTCAGGCTAATTATTGAGATGTGGGAGTTTATCCCTGTGATGAGGTTCTTATAGTTTATTGTTGTTGCTGTTTGTTTGTTTGTTGTCTTTCTTTTGATTTTTTGTTGGTTCATGTGTGTTTTTCATCTTTTTCCTGCTTTCTTTCTTGTGAAGGGGTCTTTGGTTTTTCTTCATTTGTGTAACTTTTCCTCCATTTTTTTTAAACCTCTTCCTTAATTCTGTTTTTCAGGGATTGGTAGGAGGGATAACTTTTACTTCTGTTTGCTCAATCTCCTATTCTTCTTTATGTGGATCCTCTGGCTTTTTTCAATTCTGAAGCTGGACTGTGGGTGGGTGGGCTGTACTTTTTGCAGTTTTGAGATTTAATTGAGGGGGAGTTGTGATTCAGAAACTATTTCCAGATTCCAGTATCCACTGACAGGTATGTGGGCTCCCTGGAACCCACTTCCCACTGTCTTACAATCTGTCTATGCATTGGGGGTATAAGTTTGCCCCCTGAAAGCAAAATGTTAAGTAAGAAAAAGGAAATGAATGAAAAAAAGGAAGGAGGAGTATGAGAAGAAGGTGAAGAGAGAAAGGAAGAAGAGGGAAAACAGGTTTTCCAACTAACAAATAAAAAGAGATGCAAACAAAGACAGAAAAGATTAAAAAAAAAACAACCAAAAATATACAGACAATCATACAAACACACAAACCAACACCCTCCCCCATTGATGTACTCTCCCTCAAAAATACCCATACACAAACAGGAAGTCTAAAAAAAGCAATAAAATAACAGAAACAAAGCAAGTACAAGAATGTAATCCAAAACAGAAAGAGAGAAAAGGAAAATAAAAAAAACTAAAACAAAAAATCAAGCAAAACAAACAAACAAAAACCCCCAAAAAACAAAACTCACTCTGAGGCTGTCCCTGTAACTTCAACTTCCTTTCAGCTCTGGTCTCCAGCCCTTTCCCTTGACTATCAGTGCAGGCTGATAGGGTTGCTCTCAGCATGGGTCAGACACCCCACAGACTACTGTGGGAGGCGGGTGGATCAGATCTGGACTCACCCAGCTTGCTGCCACTGTTGTCAAGTCTCCCATTCAGATCTGATGTGTCTGTGCCTGTACCAGTGTGGGGGAGGGGCATCTGTCTCTCTGAGTTTGATGAGATAATCTCAAGGTCCCAGGTTGGTGGCTGGGTGGCACTGGGCTGGACAATGCAGGTCTCTGCCTGGTCCTGGACCAGAGAAAATGGCTCCAGTTGTCGTTTCCTCACAAGTAGTGGGACTCCTCTCCAGCTCTCTCTGATCTGCTCTCTCTATGGAACTGGAGCTTCTGCCACTCTGCTGTCACAGGTAATGGTATAGACCAGGTGCCAGGTTTTGAGGATCAGCTGTATTCTGCAGTCTTTTCTCAGGAGAGCCCCGAGAACAGCAGATGATCCTGTGCACCAGTGGCTCTAATCTCAGAGTGGTGGGGGTTGCAGTCACCTCCAAAGGACAGCCCTGGGTGAATGAACCTGAGTCTCCCCTCAGATGGACTTTCATTCACCCATGGGCACACACCCACTCATGCAGAGTCTTTATAAACACTTGCCTTTGTGGAGACTCTCACAGTCAGACCTGTCCCATCACCATCTTGCCGGAAATGATATGCCATATTTTGTTTATCCCTTCATCAGCTGATGTTGTTTCTACTCTTTTGACCTTTAAAAATAAAGCTGATATGAACATTCATGTACAAATTTTGGAGTGCACATATACTTTCAATTCTCTTGGGTATGGGCCTAGGAGTGGAGTTGCTAGGTCACGTGCTAACTCTGTGTTTAATTTCTGAAGCAGCAGTCAGACTGTTTTCCACAGTGACCATACCACTTTATATTCCCACCAGCAAAGAGTGAGGGTTCCATTTTGACCTTTATCAACACATATTTTCCTTTCTTTCTTTTTAAAATTATGGCCATCCTAGTGAGTGTGAAGTGGCATCTCATTGTGGCTTTTGTTTGTTTGTTTGTTTTAATGACCATATTTTTCACAATCAGGGTGCTATTCTGGTTCAGAATTATAAGTACCATACATAAAGTGTGGCAAGATGTGAATGACTTCTTGAAATTGGCAACCTATCTGATTGCCTTTAGGCAGCAATACAAAAGAGAAATCATTTTCCTATGGCATGTCTCAAGTATTCAAAAGGTACATATAGGTTATTCCATCCATCAGTCACTCTAAAACCTGGTTCTTTTTACTTAAGATCATTTTTTATCTAAAAATTTACCCTTGTAAATGTTTTGAAGAGTGCTAGCTCTTAATTGATTATTTCTCTTGATGTCATTTCTGAAGTACATGGTAAGCATAGTAGGTACATCTTTGCTAGATAGCTTGTCTCTTTGTTTTTCACTTATTATGTAGTTTTTTATTTCCCTAAGAACATCTGCCATTATTCACATCAAATACTGCCATGTTTCAGCCATAATATTTTTCCTCCTTTACCCCTTTTTCTGTTTGTTAAATTCTTTTAAAAAAAAATAATTTTAAATTGTATAGAGTTAGGGTATGCAGCGTTATGTTATGGGATACATATTGATAGTACAAAGGTTACTATAGTGAGGCAAATTAACATATCCATCATCTCACATAATTACCTATTATTTGTTTTTGTGGCACGAGCAGCTAAATTATACTGATTTCACATGAATTCCATATACAGTACAATTCTATTACCTATAGTCCTTATGTTGTACATTAGATCTATAGATTTGTTCATCCTTTATATCTGCTACTTTGTGTCTTCTGACTTCATCTTTCCATTTCCTTCTCCTCACCTCTAGTAACCATTGTTCTGTTTCCTATCTCTCTATATTTGAATTTTTTTTAGATTACACAAATAAGTGAGATTATGCAATATTTGTCTTTCTGTAGCTAGCTTATTTCATTTAGCAAGATATTTTCCAGATTCATCCACATGTGGCAAATGGCAAGATCTTGTTCTTTTGGGGTACTGAATAATATCCCATTCTGTGTCTGTCCCACAATTTTTTAAAATCAACAAAGAAGGGTGAATATCTTTACAAGGTGATGACTTCATTTCTTTTGGATATATGCATGCCCAAGAGAGTAATCCTGGATCATATGATAGTTCTCATTTTAGTTCCTTTAAAACCCTCCATCCTTTTTTTCATAATTAATCTACATTCCCAACAGTGTAAAGAGTTCTCTTTTCTCCATACTTTTGCCAACATTTGTTATCTTTTGACTTTTTTCTAATAGCCATCCTAATAGATGATTTTGATTTATTTGCATTTTCCTGATGATTAATGATGTTAATATCAGCTTTTCATATACCTATTGGCCATTTTTATGTCTTATTTGGAGAAATATCTATTCAGGTCTTTTGCCCATTTTAAAAAATTTTTTGTTTTAAAGATATGGGGTACAATTCATGGTTAGGTGTACAAATGGTCATTGTACAGGTAAAATTTGGGCCTAACTTTGGTCCCCACTTCACCTAGTTTGAGATCAGGTATCCTTATTGATGAAGTGTGCCCCCACCCCAGCAGTTTCCCACTACTGCTCATTCCTTTCTTATAGTATTATGAAAATTGTTCAGGGTCTGCTTATGAGTGAGAACATGTGGTACTCAGTTCTTTGTTTCTGTGATAGATCACTGATTATTATAGACTCTGAGTCTATCCAAGTTACTGTGAAGTTCTTCTAATCTTGGCCTTCTTTATGGCTGCGTAATATTCCATCATGTATATGTACCACATTTTTTAATCTAGTCCTCTTTTGATGGGCAGCATGGTTAGTTCTATGTTTTTGCTATTGTGAATAATGCTGCAGTAAACATGTGTGTGAAGATATCTTTTTCATAGAGTGATTTGAGTTCCTCCAGGTATATTCCCAGAATGGGGATTGCTGGGCCATATGGAAGGTCAATTTTTAGGTCTTTTAGGAATCGCCACACTGCTTTCCACAGAGGTTACACTAGTTTACACTCCCATCAACAGTATAGAAGTGTTCCCCTTTCTCCGCATCCTTTCCGGCATCTCTTGTTTTTTGAGTTAGTGTTGATGGCCATCCTGACTGAAGTTAGGTCGTATCTCAGTGTGGTTTTGCTTTGCATGTCTTTGATGATTAGTGAGGCTGAGCATTTTTTCATATATCTGTTGGCTGCTTGTATGTCTTCTTTTGAGAAATGTCTATTCATAGCTTATGCCCACTTTTTAATAGGTCTGTTTGTTTTTTTCTTTTCTGCACATTAGAATTTCTTATAGATCCTCGATGTTAGGCCTTTGTCAGATATACAGTTGGCAAATATTATTTCCCATTATGTGGGCTGTCTCCCAGTTTCTCTATCTTGACAGTTTCTTTTGCTTTGCAGATGCTTTTCAGTTTGATGAGGTCCCACTTGTCTATCTTATCTCTTATGGCATGGGCACTTAGGGTTTTGATCAGGAATTGGTTGCCAGTTCCAATTTCCATAAGGAATGCCATATCCTGTATTCCTGTTTCCATAAGGAATGCCATATCCTGCATTTTCTAAGATTCTTATAGTTTGAGGTTTTATTTTTAGGTCTTTGATCCATTTAGAGCTGATTTTTTTTTTTTTGGTATGGTGATTGGTAGGGGTCTTGTTTTATTCTTCTGCATGTGGTCAGCCAGTTTTCCCAGCACCATTTACTGAATAAGATCTCCTCTCCCCAGCGGTTGTTATTGAAGACTTTGTTGATGATGAATTGGTTGAGAAATTGATGTTTTGCTTCTGGAATCTCTATCCTGTTCCATTGGTCTATATGCCTGTTCTTGTACCAATACCAGGCTGTGATTATTTGTCTTTCCACTATTGAGTTATATGAATTCTTTGTAAATTTTGGATAATAACTCCTCATATAGTTTGCAAGTATTTTTCCCAATCTGTAGGTTGCCATTTTATTTTGTTAATTGTTTCTTTTGCTATGCAGAAGCTTTTTAGTATAATGTAGTCTCATTTATTTATTTATTTTTGCTTTTGTGATTCCAGACGCGATTCCAACTCATCACAGCCTTGACTCCCTGAGCTTAGGCAAACCTTCCGCCTCAGACTCCTGAGTAGCTGGGACACAGGCATGCACCACCATACCCAGTTATTGTTTTTGTTTTTGTTGTTGTTGTTGTTGTTTTATAGAGACAAGTCTCACTATGTTGCCTAGGTTGGTTTCAAACTCCTGGGCTCAAGTAATCCTCCCATGTTGGCCTCCCAAAATGCTGGGATTACAGGCATGAGCCACCATGCCTGGCTGCCATTAGGATTTTAGTAGGGAAGGCATGAATCTGTATTTGGGTAATATGGACATTTTAATGACATCAATTTTTTGATTCATGAGCATGAGATATCTCCCCATTTATTTCTTTTCTTCAATTTCTTTCATCAGTGATTATAGTTTAGTGTACAGATCTTTCACCTCCTTGGCTAAATTTACTATTTTTTAATGCTATTATAAATAAGATTGTTTTCTTGATATCTTTTTCAGTTAGGTCATTATTTATGTATAAAAATGCTACTGATTTTTGTATGTTGATTTTGTATCCTGCAATTATACTGAATTTATTTATCAGTTCTAAGAGTTTTAGGTTTTTTTGGTGGAATTTTTGGGGTTTTCTACATATAAGATCATGTCATTTGCAAATAGAGATAATTTTACTTCTTTCTTGAAGTAAAGTACCTTACTTCTTTAAAGTGGCATCTCACTGTGGTTTTGACTTGCATGTTCAAGTAGCTAATGCATTGAGAAGCATTCTCTACTTCTTAAAAGAGTTTTGAAGGATTGTTATATGAAGAAAAATAATTTTTAGACATTTGGTGAATTTCACCAGTGTAACTATCTGGTTCTGAGCTTTTCTCTGTGGAGATATTTTAAATTATTAATTCAACCTCTTTACTCATAAGTCTATTCAGATTTTTAAATTCTTTTTTAGTTCTTTTCAACTGTGTCTGGGTGTGCCTTTTTTAGGAATCTTTCCATTTCATCTAGTTTATCTAATTTGTTGGCATACTATTATTGATAATATTTTTTTAAATCTTATTTTTGTAATGTTGGTAGTAAGGCCTTCTCTTTCGTTGTGATCTTAGTGACTTGAGTCTTCGGTCTTTTTGTTCTTGGTAAGCCTAGATAAAGAGTTATCAATTTTATTTTATTTTTTCAAAGAACCAACTTTTGTTCTATTGGTTTTTCTCTAGTGTTTTCTCTTATTTAATGTGTTTATTCCCCTTTAATTATTATATTCTCCCTTCTTCTTGCTTTATGTTTAGTGTGCTCTTTTTTTTTCTAGAAAAAGAGAGGTGAAAGGTGAGGTTATTAATTTGAGACCTCTTTTCTTTTTTTATGTAGGCATTTATAGCCATAAATTTTTCTAAGCACATCAGTAAGGGTACCTGATCTCAAACCAGGTTAAGTGGGGACCAATGTGAGACCCAAACTTTACCTGTACAATGACCATTTGTTTACCTAACCCTGAATATTGTACCCTGCATCTTTAAAATAAAATTTTTTTTAAAAAAAATGTATCCAGTGTATTTTGGTATGTCATGTTTTGTTTTCATTCATCTCAAAATATTTTATGATTTCCCAATCATTCTTTCTTTGACTCTTGGTTCCTTAGGGGTGTATTGCTTTATTTCCAAATATTTGTAAATTTCCCAAACTTCTTTTTGCTATTCATTTCTGATTATATTCCATTTTGTTTGGAGAAATTTTTATTATATCAGCCTTTTAAGTGTATTGAGATTTGTCTTGTGACCTAACATATGGTATATCCTAGAAAGTAGCTTATATGCACTTGAGAACAATATGAATTCTATAGATGTCTATTAGGTTTAATTGGTTTATAGTGATGTTCAAGTCTTCTACTTCCTTATTAATCTTCTATTTGTTCTATCTATTATAGAAAGCAGAGTGTTGAAGTCTCCAACTATTGCTGAATTGTCTTTTTTTCCCTTTAATTCTCTCAGTTTTTGCTTCATATATTTTGGAGAGCTCTTGTTAGGTGGATGTACATTTATAATTGTTATATTTTCTTGTTGGTTTATTCTTTGCCACTATAAAATATCCTTCTTTGTCTCTAGTGAATTTTTTTTCTTAAAGTCTATTTTGTTTAATATTAATAGCCACTCCAGCTCTCTTTTGTTTGCTGCTTGCATGGGTTAGCTTTTCAACTATTTGTGTTTTTGACTCAAAAGTGTGTCTTTTCTAGACAGCATATAATTGGATCATGCTATTTTATCCATTCTCCTGACTGCTGCCTTTTGATGGGAGTGCTTAATCCACTTATATTGAATGTAATTAGCAATAAGATAAGATTTACAGCTACCTTTTCATTGCCTTTTGAAATGTGCCATTTATTTCTCTACTCTTCCATTGCTGCCTTCATTTGTGTTAAACAAATGTTTTCTAATGCACCATTTTAATTATCTTGCCACTTATTTTATTATTTTTATCAGTTATTTTCTTAGTGATTACCCTGGAGATTGGAATTAATGTCTTAATTTGTTACAATCTAGTCTGTATTAATATCAACTTAATTTTCCTTTCAACTGTCTACTGACCTTATAGCTTCTAATCATGGAGTTATTAGTGTTATTGAGGATCACTTGTATGTGATGCATCACATCTCTCTTGTTGCTTTCTAGAGTCTCACTTTGTCATTGTCTTTGGACAATTTGATTATTATGTTTCTGGATCACTTTCAGTTTATCTTGTTTGTAGTTTATTGAGCTTCTTTAATATGTCAGAGCATTTCAAACATGCTGGGAGCATCTCATTCCTAAGCTTGTTCAATTAAGGTTTTTGGTTAACTTCTTGTTTTTTGCAACTGTTATCACTGCCCGAGGCAGTTACCATGTTAAACAATTGTTGCTGATTTTGTATGACTTTCATAGTATATGAAAACTTTGCTCCACATAGTTCTGGTCCCTTCCTCCTTATTTGTGTTGTTGTTGTCCTATAAATTACATCTGTTTACACGATAGGCTTATCAATGCATTTTTATAATTTTTGCATTATATAATTGTCTTTTACATTAGACAGGAGAAAAGAGTTACAAACAAAATACAGTTATATTATATTTTATATTTACCCAGAAATTTCCTCTATTAGTGTTTTTTGTTCTTCATGTGAATTCAAGTTATTCTCTAGTATTTTTTAATTTCAGCCTGAAGACTTTCTTTAGTATTTTTTATAGGGCAGGTCTACTGGCAAAAAAAATTTTCTCAGTTTTCGGCTAGTTTAATTTATCTTTCATTTTTAAAGTACAGTTGTAGCTGGGCTCGGTGGCTCAGCCTGTAATCCCATGCTTTGGAAGGCTGAGGTGAGTGGATTGCCTGAGCCCGTGGGTTTGAGACCCGCCTGGGCAACTTAGCGAGACCTCATCTCTACAATAAATCAAAAAATTAGCCGGGCATGGTAGCACGCGCCTGTAGTTCCAGTTACTTGGAAGGCTGAGGCGGAAGGATCGCCAGAGCCCAACAGATTGAGGCTGCGGTGGCCAGGAGCGGCCACTGCACTCCAATCTGGGCGACAGAGTGAGACTCCAACTCAAAAAATAAAAAATAAAAAAATAAAGTGCAGTTTTGCTGGTTATCAAATTCTTGGTTGACAGTCTTTTCCTTTCAGTATTATAAATATGTTCAAGATACTAAAGGAAACCATAGCTAAAGATCTAAAGGAAAATATAAGAAAAATGTCTCTCAAATAAAGAATATCAATAAAGAGATGGAAATTATATATATGTATTTTTAAAAAGAACCAAATAAA